>JBAMBQ010005370.1:0-79224 GCA_037044495.1 Stegana nigrithorax | reverse complement strand
CGGATTCTTAGCTATAATAAATGGCTTTTTTCGGTATTGTTGAATGAACGTTGTTTATTTTTCATATTATCATCTAATGCGATGCTCTTTACTTGACTTAGCTAATATTGCACGAGAAATTAAATATTTTTCATAATGATTTCACTGAAAATAGTTTATTGCGGTTAAATTTTTTTTATTTTTTGGCGGATACTGAGATTTTTGTTGCATGCAAATTGTTGTAATATATTATTCAAATTGGCAAACAATTGGCTAAACACAAGATATGAAATTTGTTCTCATAATTGTTTCCCCAAGAGGTTTCTTATGGATGCGTGCGATATACAATGTTTTATAGTTAATCATCCTGCATTTAAAAAATTGCTTCTATCGAAGCGGATTATTCGAATATTACTCATACGCCATGTTAGATTCACTTATATTCAATTTTCATTTTCAATAACAAGAAATTGCAAAGCTATTAAAAGAAATATGAGTAGCATGTAATACCAATTTATCAGCAGAAATAAAAGATAAGAGGGCCGCACTTGAATTTATTTTTTAAAAGCACGTTTAAAATAAAATGTCACAAAGTAAATCGTCAGTTTTTATGATTCATTTTTGTTTTTCTATTTATACGTTTTTCAATTTTAATTGGGTACTTATATCGATGCATTGTTAAGCTGATTTGTGAGTGCATTGTAGAAAATAAAAATGAAAACAACAAAATAATGGTTTATGCATGAGTTTTTTCATAAATTGAAATGTTGTATCAAATTCATGTACATACCCGTCGTAGGTTTCATAGTAGGAACATCGAAATCGAAAAACTAAAATAAATACGAGTTATGACGATGTCTGCACAACTGCCAAACAGCTTATTTATTGGTAAGAGCCGCATTTTTTTTTTCTTGCAAGTTTGTATTTTATATTTGTATAGTATTTATAAATGCATTTTATTTTAAATAATTATTCCTCAACATGAGTTTCATCAATTTTAACAAGAATGGCAATTGTGCGGACTGCCAAGATGGCAATGAGCGCACTTAATTTGCGATAAGCTTGTCAATTCATCAAATGCACATCAGATATGTAAAGTTTTTTTTGTTTTTAGTAAATTTTAAGCCAATGACAAATACACATATGTGCACTGCAACGCAGGTTACACATCTAACTATATATGCACGTATACAGCATATGATACATATGTGTATCTGATGGGTTTGTTTGTTTGTGTTTTCGCTTACTTGGCTGCGTGATTGTATATGTTTGTTGTTGCGTCAGCACAAGTTGCATAATTGGATCAACAAATTTACCGACGCTCGACTGAACAGTACAGAACAGTACAGAGCAGAGCAGACTATAGCAGAGCAGACTATAGCAGAGCAGAGCAGAGCAACCAATATACGAATGAACGCAGTTGTGCATATGAAGATTCGAGCACGCAAGCCAAGTGCTAACCGAGTGGCTACAGTATGTGGGCAAATATACAAACATAATCTCAATATTACGCATTACACACGAGCGTATGCACATGCACGCTTATGTACATAAAACGCATATTCCAGCCAATACATACACGTATCTATCGAGTACATGCGCTTCTGTACCGTCGTAGTCTAGCAGATACGAAGTTTTTGCTTTTCGCATTGGCCTACTCGGATTTGTGCGTTTGTTCTATAGTTCAGTGAGACGGAGAATCGTCGTATATTTTGTGGCTCATATTGTCTCTTAAAACTGTTGCCGGCATATTCTACTCAGCGTTTGTCATTAGCGTAATTCGAATATATTTATTAATACATATTTGATATTTATACAAAATAATTAATGTTAATTTGTTTATAATGCCTAAACAAATTATATTTGGCATCTCAAGAAAAAAAAAAAAATAATTCTAGCTGGTGTCATAAAGTTTTCTCTAATCAGAAAAGTATTTATTCACTTTTCATAGCTAAGTTAAGTAATTACAATGTAACATACAAATGAACATTTGTGCAAAAAATGGTTTTCTTAAAATTTACCCCCTTTTTTTTGCACTTCGTGCCTATTAACCATGTATTAACTTCCTCTCTCCATTATATTTGAGCTACCTTGAGCTTAAAGAAACGTGACAAGTCTACTTAATTTAGCGATATTGATATGTGTGAAATTATTACGTGTTTTTTTTTTAGAGTCATCCGCTCGCTTTTATGCGAGTTTTAGAGCATTAAAATTTTTGCAAATAATATTCAAAATGATTGAAAAAAATTTATATATACATATGTCAATATTGAAATAAAGCAAGGAAATGCTCTGATTTGTTTTTACTGAAATTATTGCTATCATTATTATTGGAAAAATATGTTTTCCTATTTAAATTGAACAGTCTCGATATGCCATTAAATTTGTCAGATTTCTCTTCTTCTCGCAAAATGACTATACGCATTGCATTACTTATACTTAATATGTGATATTCGCATTTCACTGCTTTCTTACTTTTCCTGTGGTTTTATGTTACACACATACACAACTCTCTTTTGAATTACTCAATAGCGCATTAAGGTGCCCAAGGCAGAAAGGATGCCAACGCCGCTTAATGAAGCAACATGATATAAGAGTCTATATAAATATGTATATGCATGCATATATTTCTTTTTTTTTTGTCATAATTAAGTCATGTTCATTGAGACAGCCGCCGCCACCCACGAAAATATGTAAATCTGATATGTAAACCGCTTAATTCGATTTTAATTGGTCCTCCGCTCGTGAAATGTGTGTGCATTAAAAATAAGTTTTTGCGCGAATATGTATATATGCAGAGATTATGTATACAATAATATTGAATAGCAGTAAATTGTCAAAGTAATGAAAATACAAGTTTCAATTGCATTTAAAAATAGCTTAATCATATGCGAATATGAAAAGAAAACAGTGAGCAAATATTTTTAACTCTGAGCAAGTTTTGGAGTGGCTGCCACCTCTTTGTTTTTTGAAAGTGGTTTGTTATTTACTTTGGGTCTTGACTGTACTTAACAGAGCCTCTACCAATGCAAACCACGCGCCGCAAGTCGGTGTTCGCTGAAGCGTACGATCCCGAGGCAGAGGATGAGGACGAGGGCAATGCTGTCATATTCCCCAAAACAGATGAGCAACGGGCACGTCTCACCGAGTCAGTAAAGAATGTTTTACTCTTCCGTTCATTGGACAAAGAACAGGTAAGACGATTAACGACTGTTTCGCATGTTTAAGGCTTTTTATTGACGCACAATGCAACTTATGTGTAGATGAATCAAGTGTTGGATGCCATGTTTGAGCGCAAAGTAAAGCCAGGTGACTACATAATACGTCAGGGTGACGATGGCGACAACTTTTACGTCATTGAATCGTAAGTATTGCATGTGTATACATTTTTTATATATTCAATATACACAATATATTATATATACATATTTATATGTATATGCTATATATATTAAATTGCGGCCAAGGCAGTCTTGCTAGTTTTGTTACATTTCTATTAAATTAAGTTAATGTTTATATGTATGTACATATGTACGTACCTGGTGCGCATTTATACCTTAACAATATTAATCAGTTTTGGTTTGATAAGCTCAGTCAGTTACTATAAAGGCGTCTATTGTACTCTTTTGCAAACCTACCCATGCGATAAATCCCCCCAATAAGCTTTTGATTATGAGTTATTGATATTTAGATCACTTCAAATTGTATTCGAGAAAACTTTGTTAATACTATAGTGAACTTTATCATATTTAAAGCAATTACGAACTATTGAATAGATTGCTTTGTCTTTACCGTAATCAAATTAGAGATACCTATTTGAAGTAGAAAGCTATAAATAGCAACACCACATTGTAAGATTTAAATCCTTCACTCAAATTGATTAGCTCTTTACATATAATCTTTGCCAAAGCATTCTTTGATTTTTAGTGCCTTTCATTGTTAGTGTTTATAATTGTTTACTTAAATATTGATATAGAATATTTTTGCAAATTAAATTTAATTTTACTAATGAACGATGCAAATTTCTTATTCTATTAAAAATATTTTCATGTGAAAATTTGCGACAATCAACGAAAATAATTGCGCAAAAATACTGACGTGCCAATACAAAATTGCCACTCCCCCACTCTTCATCGCCAACCGCTAACTGGCAATCGGCAATCGGCAACCGACAGAGGCATCTACAAAGTCTATGTTAGTGACAAACATGTTCACACCTACAATAATAATGGAATATTCGGTGAATTAGCACTGCTATACAATATGCCCAGGTATGCGTTTGAGTTTTCATTCATCGATTCGGTAATGAAATGCCAATTGTCATTAATAAGTATAAAATCTGAGTTGCTATTAATAAAGTTTTGATATTTATTTTTGATTTGTTGTCAATTAGCATCTTATTTTGAGAGACATTTATTAATTATGCATATTGTATGTACTTTGCATGGGTATTCCTCCGTCTGGCGATAAATAGAGCCGCTACCGTGCAGGCAGAAACAGATGGCATGCTTTGGGCTATGGATCGTCCGACATTCCGACGTATATTGCTTAAATCTGCATTCAAAAAGAGAAAAATGTATGAGGAACTTCTAAACAATGTGCCAATGCTGAAGGCGCTGCAGGTGTGTAAATGCAAAATACAAGAGCAATAGCTGCAGAATTTGATTAACTCGGGCTTATTTATTCTTTAACTTTAGTAGTAGTGTAGTTAATATTGCAATCTATTTTTATTTTCTTTTTTCATAATTAAATTTTTGGGACCATTTATATTAATTCAATATTCGAATCCTCTAATTATTAATGCAAAAAAGAAATATTGTAATCAAAGAAATTGATTAACACGATTCTTTTGCGATCATACCTTAACAGAACAATTTTAAATTTTCAAAGTTAACCCATTTTGGCATCCATGGTCTCAATTTGGCTAGTATATGCACGCTGAGCTAAATTATATTTTTTTTTTCTTTAATATAGAACTATGAACGTATGAACTTGGCCGATGCTTTGGTTTCAAAAACATACGAAAAGGATGATCTAATCATTAAGCAGGGTAAGTATTGAAGTTTATATGATTTTCCATGATTTGTGATATCATAAACGTCACGCATTGCAGGAGATGCTGCTGATGGCATGTACTTTATTGAGGAGGGCGTTGTGTCTGTGCGTATGGATCAGGATAGCACTGAAATTGAAATATCGAAATTGACAAAGGGTCAATACTTCGGTGAACTCGCTTTGGTGACACATCGGCCACGTGCCGCATCCGTTTACGCTGTCGAAGGGCCAGTTAAGCTAGCATGTAAGTACGAAAATCCAAGCGTGATTTGTTGTCAAAAGATTCCGTTTCAAATTCTTATTAAAAATCTGCTAATTTTGTGCATATTAATTTTTGTTTTGTTTAATTTTTTATTTTATTTTTTTCATTTCCCAAATCCTTTTCCCGATCATCAATTATACAATTGTTTGTGCTGTTTGGATTATTTTTTATTTTTTTTTTTTTTGTAGTTTTAGATGTTTTTTGTTTTGAACGTTTGCTTGGCAAGTGTACGAATCTTTTAGAACGTGCTATTTGTGACTATCGGTATCTAGATGTAGATTTACGCACTTATTTCAACAGCTTGCAGAAACACAAAATATAAAATTTAAAATATTAAAATTTATAATTACTAACTTTTAAAATTAAATCAACTCATACAGTCCTCGATACTGATGCCTTTGAGCGCATACTCGGCTTCTTAACAGATGTGCTCAAACGCAATATTTTGATGTATGAACAAACCTTTACCGAAATGGCGCGACGCAATGCGTTCTAAGGCAAATTAGATTGGAAAGATAAATTTCAAAATTTTATTTCAAGTAGAAAATTTCAAGTAATCGTGCGTTTGTAATGTGGGTATTGTTTTTTTTTTTTTTGTAATTTTTTTATTTTGTCAAATTCTATGCAAAATGGTATTGTTTTAACGGGAAAGTAATCGAAATTAAAATTGTCATTAAAATTCCCAACAGCTACAAACAATGAAGTTTTCTTTTCATAACAATTTAGCATTATCCTTCTCGAGTTGCTTATTTTTTAACAATTTAATCACGTACTCGCACTGTCGATTATTGTTTGGCGCCAAAGTGTCCTAAGAGCACAGACACCATGTCAAACATAATGTGGTAAGCCATTTAATGCGCATCTTTAACGCACGCAAAAAATAAGAAAAAGAAAAACGCTGAACGGAAAAAGTATAAAACGAATAAATTATTTTTTAGCTATATATGTATTGTATTTTCCTATGTCCCCCATGTCTTCAAAGTATTGCACTAAGTTTGGTTCAGTCCTCTTGACTAGTCAATGTTACTCAGTTTAGGCCATTTTTGTAAATGTCAAGAATTTAACTGATATTCAGTTTAGTACACTAAAATACATATACTTTGTAAAACACAATATATCAAATCAATATGAGGAATCGTTGACTTTTTACAAATTTTAATTATAAAAACTATTTCTTTTAGTGATTTTTTTTTAACACGTTTATATTATTTTCGTTTTAATACTTTTTCCGTAAAGTGTGAATTATATGTATGTATGTTTGTGCTAACAGTTAGCAAGAAATACTAAAAGCAAATAAATTGTATTAACTAATAAACAACTCAACCGTGCACAGTGGTTTGAGATTGTAGAATTATATCTTTAAATGATCCTTATGCGAAAACCAGTCGACGATCATCAGATACAAACAAAAAGTATAGTCTTCGACGAGAAGACTTAAGGCCTGGTCCGTATAAAATAATAATAATATAATATCATATCTGGCATATGAAAGCTTAACCAATTGCTTATGTTTTCTTTCTTTTCCGTCTTTTGAATATCCTACGGGTCTTTAAAGCGATTCGAATAATGTTTAAAAACTTCAAAATAATGCTTATTTTCTAAAAGCAAAGTTTTTGTTGTCGATTCGGCCAATGCCATGCCTTCAATTGGCTTTGGTAGCTTTTACGTTGTTTTTTTGATGCTGTGCATAGAATAGAAAAAAGTATTTAACATAATAAAAACACATATATGTCTAACAACTCATCGGTTAAGGTCATTATATTTCATATTAAAACTCTTATTTTTAATTTCTCTAACGTTGTTGACCTTCCTGCTTTTACATCTTAGTTTAGGAACATAGAAACAAATATGTAATTACAATTTTTTTGGCGGCAGTACTCTTACATATGTAGGGCGTTTTTCTCGTGTCTCGAAGAATTTATTCTTGCGATGTTGGCTAACATGTATTAGTAAATCATTTCATACTCCGTTGGGCAATTATATATGCAATTTCCAGATGAAGTCTCTGTAGATTACTGCCAATTTTTCTACCGGCAGTTGAAGATGCGACTTTTCAAGACTTGCACTCTTTGTATTGTTAGCAATGGAGTTGTAATAAGAGACTAACCTACTATACATATGAATAAAATATATATTTTTTTATTCATTTAAATCTCTTATTTACTTTTTTTTTCTATTTTAAATCCTGCCTGCATGTTTGTGTTTATCATATTTGCTCATTATGTGTACAAATTAAATAGTAAAGTATTTAAAATAATTTATATATGTACATTCTATTGAAATAGTCCTGGAAGTGAAGGCTTTTGAACGCTTGCTCGGCCCTTGTATGGACATTATGAAACGCAATATTGACGACTATGAGACGCAGCTTGTAAAAATATTTGGCAGCAAAAATAATATCACCGATTCGCGATAAAAAGTCTGAAAACAATTACAACAGTAAACACAAATAATAATACAAAAATAAAAAACAAAAAAACAACATGCAACAACAGTCATTGTTGTAAACTAAATGAGCATGAAAGTAAAGAAAGTTAATAAATAGTAAAATTCCCAACAAAGGCAACTACTAAAGGAAAAAAAGCAACCAAAAACAAAACAAATGAAAAGAAAACAAAACAAAGAAAGGAATATAGTTCTAAATGCATAAATATACATATAATAAAAAAAAAATCTTAAACCAAATGAACTGCAGTGACTAATCAATATACAACAACCACAAACCAACAACAATAATATCTAATGCACCGCTATTAAAATATTACAAGCAGACGAAAATGTAAGGACACGTTCATACTCATGCGCGCGAACACAATTATTGTACACAAAATGCATTAATCGCAATTATAAATTACTTAAATTTTAAGCACAAAGTGAGAAACTAAAAACAACAAATCTAATACATGAACGTTTAAACAAATAGTTAAAGAAGAGATAAAAAAGAAATTAGCATAAATGGATAGACAACAACAAAATAAAATAAAAACAAACAATAACAAGAAAGCAAAGGTATAAGTAATATTTAAAAAACAAAACAAAACTAAGAAAAGAAAAGAAAGATTTAATATTGTATGTAGTAATAAATGTATTTAAAATATAAATCTTTAAAAACGCAGCAAATTGTTAATTATTATTTTTAATTAATTGCGCAAGTAAAAGTTCGCAACAATTATATATAAAATGCCATTAATTTTGTTTATTTTTTTTTTATATATATATTTACATATTTTTTAAATTTTGTTATTAGCGCAATTTTTTTGCTCTTTGTTTTTGTTAATTTTAATTAATTTAAGCTTATGGATATTTATATACATAATAAATTATTTATAAATGTAATAGAAAGAAAGTGGTAAACTGTAATATCCAAACAATGCACAAATATTTGTGGCGCAAATTAAGTTTGCCTTAATTAATTAATTCAAATGATTATTGTATTTTAAATTATAAAATAAAAGTAAAATTTGTTAAAATATTTTTTTTTTATTTTTGTTTTTTTTTTTTAAAGAAGCCACTTAAAATTATAATTTAAACTTAAATTGTAAGCCATTACTTTATGATGGAACATAATAAAAGAGTTAAAGAAGCGAAGTAAAGAGAATAATTTATATATATATATATGTGAAAATATCATTAAGCGTAATTGGAAACACATCAGAAACGACAAAAGTTTATAAATGTAACCAAAATAAAATTAAATTTAAAACAAATCGATGTACTAGTCTAAAAACAAAAGATAAACAAAGAAAGCAAATATTTTAAAAACAATGTTTCTAAAACTGCAAAGCAATTAAAAAATGCTTAAAAAAAATTTATGAAATAAAAAAAAAAAATTTTAAAATTACCCATAAAACAAAGCAATAATTTGGTTTGATGTTGTGAGTGGATAAAAATAGTTGGTATTTTTTCTATTATTTAATTTGTGTGAAAAAATCTGTAGTGCGTGATTAATTTGCCTGAACGTGCTTCATGTAATGCATGTTAATGAATTGTCAAAGGTTTTTTTTTTTTTTTTTTTATATGGCACCTCTTTGACATTTTCATGCACGAAAACTAAAAATTCGACGAACGTATATACCATCTAAGTACATGTTAGCACATAAACGGAAACCAACAGAAAAAGTAAGCAAAAAAAGCAATGCGAAATCAAATCAGATCCTTGTTTGTTTTTCGCACCAGTACGAAAATTCTTAATCAAAAACTAATTAATAATTTAAATCAAATACCAATTGTATAAAAAGTTCTCATGTAGACTTGCTTTTAATATACTTTCGATTTTATTTCTTATATTTCAAAATCTGTCAAAAAAAAAATGCCAGTTTTAGTAGTTATAAACAGAATAGGCATTCTTGCACGTTTATGTAGCTATATGCGACCTTATATTTACATACAAAAAATATCTTAATGTGTAAGAAAAAGTTAAAAAGCAGAAGAAACTAAAACAAGCACACAAAAATGAATTTCTAATTGTTTTGAACTTGTATATAAAATGGCTAAAGAAACAATCATTATGTTGCATGGGATCAACTTAGCGATGAGAAATTTAGAAAAGTGAGTTTTCCACTTAATGCTCCTGCAAAACAAAAAAGAAAAATAAAATAAAGAAACAAAAAAGAGAACAACAAAAAAAAAAAAGAAAAAAGAAACTATTTAATATGCAACTTTGAACAGCACTTCCCGAATTTACTAGATTTTTGCTTTTTTAACAACAAAACAATGCCACAAAATGACTGAGGGTTGTTGAATGTTTTTTTATAGTAAAAAGTAGAGCCCAAATTCCAGCCAAGCCTCGATAATGTAACGGCAATTAGCAATGAAGAATTACCTGCCGTTCATTTTCTGATGATGGGGGAAATTAAAAAGAAAATATCTAAAATATAAGCTCTTAGGCACGTTAATTTTGAATTCAATGAATTTAGTAGCAACTGCAAAACATTTCACAAATATCGCATCAATATCAGCAGCGATTTTTTCGCAGCCAACTAAAATGTCGTGCAGCTTTGCCTTTAACATTATGATTTGCAAATTGTGTTATTTGTTTGTGAAGATCCTTTGTTGTGTTCAAGCAAAGCTGGCTTTAGTTCTAATTTAGCAACGTTTGCTGAAAAATGTGGCTTTATTTGAATGTTTCACTGAATCCGCCTAGGCTTGGCTGTTATTTGGGCTAGGAGTATTTTTAAGTTTCAATTTATGTTCGCCTCTTCGCGTCTTTAAGAAAAGAATCATACATTACTACAACTGATGAGCTTAAAAACTAAAAAAAAAAAAACTAAAATTGTCTACTAAATGCTTAATGTGTATTAAATGTGAAAACTAGCCGAGAAACTGAAAAGCTAAAAAATATTTAAAAAGAAAAAATATAAAAATTAATTAAATGGAATTTAAATGTTATATATAACAATGAATGAAATGAGATAAAGGAACGCGCCAGGAAAAAACTATATCATGCACTAAAAAAAAAAATAATATTAAATATTCTAAAACATAAGAAAAAAAAAATGTAATGTTTACTTACTAAAAAACAAGAGTATATTTGATTTGGTGTCTAGTCTAAGCTTAAGACTTTAAAGCATTAAAATGAAGATGAAAAGCGAAATGTTCCCTTTGAAAAGGCAAAAGTAATATAAACTTAATTAAATATTATTTATTTAAGAGAATGTAAATTAAGCTGAAAGTGCTGGACATTTTCTTCAAAGAACACGCATGCCCACAAATACATATTTATACATCAACACACACGCACCCACACGTATATACACCCACACGCACGCACACACACATACACGAACACACATACACACACACACACACATTGATCATAAAGCCTTACGTACACGCGCATTCAACTATTTAAATCAAGCCATCAAGAACAGAATGAAAAAAGGAAGAAAAAAAGAAACAATAATCGTTGCAACTTAAACGATTAAACCTCTTAAAGCTCAAGCATATAAAAATCCAAATAAAATAATTTTAAAAATATCATATAAATTAAATGGAAATTCATGAAAAGTGTTTTTAATTGTTGTGTTGTAATTAAGCGTAAACATGTAGTTAATTATTATATGTAAATTTGAAACCGAAACAAACGATTTCAAAAGCTAAAAAAAAAAATAACAGTTTAGACACTGCAGGCCATACTGTATTACGTAAGGCGTTATTTAATTAAACAAAATAACACAAATTCAATTTGATGTGTGCATTATGTAGCACTTAATAAAAACTCGCCCATAATTTTTGTTTCGTCGTTGTGTTATTTTAATAATTTAAAATTGCCAAAAATAATTTTTGTTAATCATGCAGCTAAACATATGAATAATGATTTCAAATAAAATTAAGTTTTTTTTTAACAAAAAAAAAAAAAAAAAAATGAAAAATAATAAAAAGTACATAAAGCGCAAAAAGCTAGAAATATTTTGAGCGCTGCTTTGCGTATGAGTTGAAAAAATAATGTTTACTGAAATCATTTCCTAATGAAAAGTAAAAGAAAAAAGTATATATACATATATATGACGAATAAATAAAAAAAAATTACAAAAAATCCACAAATGTTGTTTCTGTCGAACTCCATTCCAATTAATTTTTTATCTTTATTTACATAACCAAATTCGTCGTTGCAGACTTGTTTGTTACTTGATGCATTTTTCGCTATTCATTATATTCTTTTTTTTTTTTAAACCGTAAATGCACAACTTAATTTAATAGTGTGTTTAGAACAGTTTCAAACAAAAAAAAAAAACAATTCTCCATTGGTTCTTTTGCATAATCAGTTTATTTAGAACAAGTGCACAGAGCTACAAACTAAGCGTGTGACATTGATGCGTAATAATATCCTATGTAGATACCTCTAAATAGGTGTAGGTTTACAAGGCTTAAAAATTTTACTGCAGATAATCAGTGGTTGTGTGCTGGGTTTGAGAATTAATTGCGTGAGTCGTTAAATTGCGCCGTAATGGGGCATGTCGCTGCAGATTAAAGTCGGATCGACCCAACCGAGTCAATTTGGCGGCGTTCTTTTTTTCGCTTTTACCAAATGTGGCTGCTTCGAACGAGGGTGGTGGGGTAAGGTTTAAAGAATTATTGGTTTGAAAATTTAAAAACTGCTTTAGGTTATCGCTGCCCTGGTCACCGCTGCTGTGCCATATTTGAACTAGGGGCTTTTTCTCCGTGGTCAGGGGTCTCACTTGCGTAACTGATCGTTCAGCGCTGATCGTTTGTTGTTGTTTTTTGTAGTAGAACACCTCCATGCCAAGTGTGCCCATGGCCAGAACGAGACCAAACAACGTTGCCAGGAACACACCACCCAGACTCTCCAGTGTTATGCCGTCCTGAGTTTCAGACTGAGGACAATATTTTAGCTGCGATCTATTCCAATATTTTTCTTTGAGTTGCTCGAAGAAGCGTTCTTTTTGCAATTCTAAAATAGCAAAGCTTAACTCATCCTAGTATGAAAAAATTGTTGAATTTTTTTTTAAAGAATTGTAAAATATTTACTTATGTATATGTATTTATAAAACTTACACCCAAGTGGCTACCCTGCTGCACGGCCACGGCATACGGTTGCTCGGCAAACAGCTCACCAACCTCGGTAAGATTGCAGTTGCGTGTGACTTCGTATTTTATCCGCGCCGAATCATGTATGAAGGCATAGTCACCGTTCTCGTGTTCGTCAACCTTGCGAAAACCCTCGTCTTCGTCACGTACCGGCCCAGAGGTATTGATGGCCAATAGGACATGTCCAAATTGTTCTTTGACTGGGTAATCCCACACTCTAATCAAAAATACACACAATAGTATAAAAATTCATATGCATAAAGTCATTGTGGATGGCAATGTAACCTGAATTTTCTAAAGTCACGGGATGCATTCAGAGCCAACTCCTTCCACATGCGGTACAGCGTGTCCTCAGCGAATTTCATGTTTATAAAATATTCATGTATATCAGATTCGTTCACAACGGTGTAGTTAATTCTTGACTGACGTGCCAATTGTTCCAATGACTGCACCGGTGTCTGCATGCGTTCCACAGTAAGAAACGCAGCCAGATTCGCCGTGAATGTGGCCAACATGAGCACCACGAAAAGCCAATAGGCAGCAACAAGAATGCGACCGGAAATGGCCTTGGGCGCTTCGCCGCCACCCTGCGGTGTGAAAGATGTCAACGCAAACCAGAAACTTTCACGTAACGTGAACTCTCTGCATGGGTATGAGTAAGCTGCTCTATTATTGCGCGAACTATACGGCGAAAATCTGTCCAGGAACCAAATCATAAACGCTGTGCTCACCAGCGCCACCAGAATACTGACCCACACCTCGACCCTTAGCACGGTCATAAACTTAAAGAGCGACGTGTGCCGCACAGGCTTACGTATGACAATCGAAATGCCCGTCTGGTCATAGTAGGGTGGCAGAAAATCGATAACCTCCTCACGCTCCGAAAACATTTTCAATGCTGCAATCACCAAGTCCGTCTCACCACTGACCAAATCGCCGACAAGGCCGTCCCAGCGCCCGGTCGTCTCATTGAGTCGGCCGAAGTTGCCACTTGTGGGCGGCACAATGGTATATTCAAAATTTAGTTTTTTGCTTAGCCTCCTGATGAAATCGATACAGTAACCCTCCCAAATGGGCTCGCCCTTCGCATCCAGCATTACTTTATTGGTGTTTGGATTCCGGCGATAGAAGCTCCATGGCACCGACACAGTGGTGCCGATGCGAAAAAAACGCTTTGCCGGGCTGATCGTCTGGTTGCGTTTGCGCAGCTCACCAGACTGCCACACGGCAAGATTGGTGGACGCCTCGTGCTGAATTGAGTGCTTAGTAATGCTCACATTCACTGCGTAGGACAGCACAACTGTTGTTGGCACCCCACTGCTGAGGGAGTAGTTTAAGAAGTTGGTCGAGTCGAATTGGTCAGCAAACTCAAAGTGTCGCGGACTGTCGGGGAAACTGGCATTGCAGTCACCATACAATGGCTCCAACTGATCTGTTGGATCCGGAATCTCTATGAGGTTACGTATAATGCTGAATAACATGGCGCGCTGAAACTGTGACAGATACAAAGTGTGAAAACAGTTTTTAAACTTGTCCAAATGGACAAGACTTGTTAAGTCACTTACTGTGAAGCCACTCTGACAGTATTCATCTTTTGCATTCAAGGTGCGACACAGCGCACGTCCACTCATAGTGAAAATCGTAGCACGATCAATCTGCTGTTTATATTTGAATGTGCGATCACGTGGGTCCAGGAAAACAAAGTGCCACTCCTCCGGCCGTTCAAATAGACTTGCGTTCCTAATCTACCAACAATAATTGCCTAGAATTTCAAGACCAAACCGAATTTGCTGAAATGCCTAAACTCACCTGCTCAAAGATGCTATTCATATTTATTGATCGTGCAAAGATCGCATAGTATCCTGGACTAGGCCGCTTCAACTTTAAACTCTGCACGAAATCCTGCTTTGGATTATTCACATTCAAAAGTATGGAGCGAAATGAGAAACCATTCAACATGTGCAGCGTTGCTTCCTCTTTGTCACGCTCATTTTGCAATATTATTGCGACATTGTTTGCCTTCTTCTGCACTAAGAACGCTTTGAACATGGTCAAGAAAGGACGCAGAATGTGATCCACACGCACATATCCTATGCCAGCGTTGCGCACGAAATCGATGCCCTCCTGCCAGCGATAAAGGCTCCAATCGACAACCACCGAGATGCCTTCGCTGGCAAAGATCTCACAAACTGCAAAGAGAAAACCATAATATGTCTGTTTCCTTGGATCAAAAGATAAAAATTCTGTTGTATTTTCTACGTTGGTCCATTGGCGTTGTTGCATTATCACGGTTCAACACAATCACGGATTCGCTAATCGGTGGTGGCACCTGGTGCATTGACTCGATTTGCTTCAGTGTTCTTGCAATATCGTCGTAGATATCCTCTTGAAAGTCCTCTATCCAAAATGCTGTACGTAAAAATAACATTTGGGTTAATCATAGATGTATAATGAATATCTACATATGCATAGAAGTACTTATTTTTATTTCGTAGGCCACAATCAAAGAGCAATATAATTGTAAAAACAGAACTATTTCCCAGTTCATCGTAAGGTAAACAAGTGCTCAGAAGTGTCAAATGGTAACTGACCAGGCAGATTCACTGACAGTTTTCCACAATGGTTTAGTGTCAATTCCAGTTATGACATGCCAATTACTGGCGGAGTACCAATCAAAGTACTGTTTTATAATGTAATTATGCATAAATTATTCCAACAGACAAGAGTCGCACATTTGGTAAGTAATAGAACTTTCTAGTCGAATATATTTGTGCGTATGTATATGTGTACTTAGATATGTATATTGCAGTGTTTAAATAATAAATAGTTTAAACACAAAAAACTGGAACACTACAGAACGAACTGACTAGCGGTTGGAGCGACGGGATTTTTTCAAGTCCTTGTGGTCGGATTTTGCAATATCGATTGTAACCAGGCAGCTTGTTGTTATGTTTGCCATTTATTATATGTACAGTATGTCACAAAAGCATTTCCAGCCCACCTTAACAAATTGTCTATAGTGATTCTATTGGTATCAACATAAGCAACGCAAATGTAACAATGCGAGAGCTAATATTTTTGTTTTTTTGTGGCCTGATTATCAAAACCATATTTGCTGAACATCTTGCCATTCACTTGTCCGCCGCTACTCTGTAAGGGCTTTGACCTTTCCTTTAAAGCGGAACCTCTTGCTTTCTAATATTAATACTGAAATTGTTATAATACCATACTGATTTAACTTTTTTGCCTTAGAACAAATTTCGCCATTCATTTCCACTATACGAATCCTTAACAAAAACAATAACTGTGCGATATATGTGAACTCGCTTTATGATTTGTAAATAAAAAAAAAAGATGTGAAACGAAAAATACTTTTTTTGCCCAAACTTTTACTGAAAATATTTTTTTTATGACAATATTTAAAAAAAAAAAAAAGATAAACAATGACGCAGAACGTAGCTGAGCACCAAAAAAATTCAAAGCAATTACATTTTGTTTACTTTAGATTTTATTTCACTTAAAAACGTAGCTCCAAAATGTACTTATAATTTTGTATCTTGTTTTCTTTTTTTTTTTACTTTATAGTTTTATTAATTATGTATGTACCCATAATAATAGATAGTGTAAGAATGATACGCGTGCGTCTTGACGGCGCCTGAGAATGCGCAATTTACAAAGAAAATTGGCATTATTACATCTATATATATATATAAAATGTCTCTTACAAATGATAGACACATTAGAATTGGTTATCAAGTAGAAATTTGAAACATCAACTCTCACAAAGGGCAGATTATGAACGGGATTTTCTACAGAAATACTAAATGGGGGACTTCTTTGTAGTTATGTTTTGTTTTTTTAATTTGACGTTATTGTTGTGTTATTTGATCACTTAAAAAGGGCGCTAGGGTTTAGTAGATTGTTTGTTGTCGCTGCTGCTGTTGTAGGTTGGTTAAATATTTTTCGAAAATATTTAAAACTAAAAATCTAACTGTAGAGGTCATCATCTCCGGCATCGGCTGGTGGATTCGCTGGAATATTTGGACCCGAGCCTTGTGTATTGCTTGAGTTTCCTGGGAATCTGCAAAACAAATAAAACAAGACGTATAATTTATTCAGTTTTCTCATGCAAACTAATTTGCAGAAGTTTACCTGAAGTTTTGGCCAAAGCCGCGCGACTGCTGTAAAGTCTGTGCAAACATTTCGTATTTTCTAATGTCATTATCGGAGACAGAACGGCGTGCAAACTTCATTGCTTCCTCGAAGTGGCCACGTGTGATTTCAGGCACTGGGTCATCTTCGTCCATCTGCGTAGAGACAACAATTAAAATACTCAAATATGGTTTTATGTTGATCACAAAAGTTTTTTTTCCACTTACATCCATAGCTGAGTTTTGATTTTCTGCGCGATCTTTTTCCCGACGTATTTCGGCTTCGATAGCCTGTCGAATCGCTAATTTACAGGCACGTTGACAGATTTCAGTTAAATCGGCACCGGAAAAGCCCTGAGTCACCTTGGCAATGTATGTAAGATCAACTTCCTTGGCGAGAGGTGATTTTCTTAAGTTTGCCTTTAAAATAGCCTCACGAGATTTGTCATCCGGCAACGGTATGTATATTAACTGATCGAGACGACCCGGACGCAAAATAGCTGGGTCAATAATGTCTGGTCTATTGGTCGCACCAATAATAAAAACGTTCTTCTTTGCGCCCATGCCATCCATTTCTGTGAGGATTTGATTAATAACACGATCCGCAGCGCCACCAGCATCACCGACATTGCCGCCACGCGCCTTGGCAATAGAATCTAACTCATCGAAAAAGAGCACACATGGTGCAGCCGAGCGTGCCTTATCGAAAATATCGCGCACATTGGCCTCAGATTCTCCGAACCACATGGTCAATAGCTCCGGGCCTTTGACCGAAATAAAATTAGCTTGACATTCATTAGCTATAGCCTTGGCCAATAAAGTTTTACCTGCAATAGAAAAACTCACATGTTTTAAAAATTCAAAACACACGAAATTAAAAACGCAAACATACCGCATCCAGGCGGACCATAGAAAAGTACACCCCGAGAGGGCTGCATACCGAATTTTAAGAATTTGTCGGGATGTTCGACCGGGTATTGTACTAGTTCCTGTAGTTCCTTCTTTACGTTTTCCAAGCCACCAATGTCGGACCATGTTGTATTGGGCACCTCAACAACGGTTTCTCTCAAGGCCGATGGACTTGATTTGGTCATTGCGTAACGGAAGTTTTCCATGGTAACAGCTAATGAAGCTAACACTTCAGCATCAATTTTATCGTCTTCCAAATCAATAAGGTCCATTTTTTCACGAATTTGTTGCAAAGCCGCCTCTGAGCACAACGAAGCTAAATCAGCGCCTACGTGGCCATGGGTCTCAGCAGCAATTTGTTCAAGATCAACATCTTCATGTAGCTTCATATTTTTAGTGTGTATGCGCAATACCTCCAATCGGCCAGTAGCATCCGGTATACCAATATCAATTTCACGATCAAAGCGGCCAAAACGACGTAAAGCTGGGTCAATGGAATTCGGTCTGTTGGTAGCTGCCATCACAATCAAATGGGAACTCTTCTTCATGCCGTCCATCAAAGTCAATAACTGCGAAACAATGCGACGCTCGACTTCACCATGTGTCTTGTCACGTTTAGGCGCAATAGCATCAATTTCATCAATGAAAATAATTGCAGGCGAATTCTTTTCGGCTTCTTCGAAAGCTTTGCGCAAATTTGACTCCGATTCACCAGCCAGTTTAGACATAATTTCAGGGCCATTGATTAAGAAGAAGAAGGCACCAGTCTCATTAGCAACGGCACGTGCTATTAAAGTTTTTCCAGTACCGGGTGGACCGTACATTAGAATGCCTCGTGGTGGCTTTACACCAATGGCCTTAAAAAGCGAAGGGTGACGCAGCGGCAATTCAACCATTTCCTTTATCTGTGCCAATTGTTTACGGCAACCACCAATGTCATCATAACCAACAGCATTTAACGACTCTTCCTCTTCCTGTAGATATAATTGTTAAGACTCTAGAAAAAGTAAATAAATCAAAAATATTTGCAGTTTACCTCACGCTTAATGGGATCGCCATCACAGAAGATTACAGTTTCGGGTGCAACTATGCAATACGGTTCCGGATCAGTAAGCACGACCTTAAATTCAATTGGACGCATAGCTGCACGCACAATAAAATTGTCGCCCATATGTATGGGACGATAAGCTTCTAAGAAGTAGGGTTTTAAATAGATCTCAAATAAATTGCCCGTCACGCCTTCTGTTGTATCATCGATCGGCAGAATACGCACACGTTTGCCATACTTGACATCCGGGCATGACTGGACCGACACAACGTCCGAAAGATGCACACAAAGATTATTGCGTACAACGCGATTCATGCGTATCTTTTCATCGGGACATGATTCGTCAGATAGCACAATGCAAACCGTCTCTTTGCGGCGTTTGCCTTTAAGTATAACAGTATCGCCACGGAACAATTGAAGTTCGTCCATTTTGGCCTGTATTAAATTTTAAAAAACATACCATTAGAACAAAGTTGAAGACTTTTACTTGGAATGTTTAAAAAAAAAAAATCTCAATGAGAGACAACGTACTGACGTGGCCTTAAAGTAAAAAACGGTGTAACAAAGCTGAACTTACCTGCGACAACGAAACCACCGAATTATCATCGTTTTGAGCCTCCTCAACAATCAAACGGTTTGGACGGTCTTTGCGCTTCAAAATCGCAGTAGCTAAATCCTCACTGTTAATTAAAAATGCAAAAACGTGAATTACTTATATATGGAAACTTTAAATCTGAAATAGTTTAGTTTATTGCGAAATTGCTGCCTGAAGTAAAATTGGTCGCACCGCTTTTCAAAAGAATGATCCGACTTGGGTGCATATTTTGAATTTGACGTTTCATTTTTGGCATTATCGACTTGTTTTCCATCGTCTCCTTGTTTATTGCGATAGTTTTGCACTAGATCGGCAACATCTTGATCTTCGCCCATTACATCATCTTCAATAATTGGTTGGCCACCGGCCTCGGCTACCCAGGCAAGGAATTGGCGCCGATCTGAGCTAGCATCATTTCCGTCAGCCATAAAATTGAAAACTCTTCTTATTCTAATTCTTCTGACTTGAACAAAATATTCGAAATCAAACTAAAAATAAAAAGAAGATATCTACAAAATAACTTCGTTTGAATACATGGCTTACTTTGAAATATTTAAATTCAAAATTGACGCCGAGTGAACTCCAAATTAAGCAATCGAAATTGTTTCGTTGTTAATGTTACAGTCAGAAGAAGAAGATAAAGAGTAGCAAATGGCGCAGGCCGACTTTAAATTGATGGCCTAGTTTAAATTTTCACTGAACGTTTCGCCAGAAAGTTCCATTTAAGGTAAGATTTTACATTTCATGAAGACTAAAAACAATTTTTTTTCTTTTTGGTCCATAATTTACACAAACGCAAGCATTTTAACTTGTTCAAACAACGCTTTCAGTAGTTTGGTTCGATAGATGACTGCGCGAAATTGAAGCAGTTCGCCCTTTGTCTTTTTTTTTCTTGTATGTAGCAGCTGCACTTTGTCGGCTTTTGTTGCTAATATAAAAATAGATGGATTTATACTCACCCTTTTGAGTCTCCCATTTTAAACTAGTTGCGCGGTAACTTAAGGACCAAATTTGTTAGAAATTTTACTTTTTGTTTATTGTTAAAATCCACTTTGAACACAAATCCACGACACTTTTACAGTTTTCAGCCTACCACTAAGTGAACAACGACGTACGCAACAAAGTGCTGACTGTTTGTCGATACCGATAACAGCGTTAGCACACAAGGTTGTCATTTCAACTTTCAGTGTTGCTTGCGCATTATTTGGCAAAAATAATACCTTAATTTGCGTATGTTTTTTGTAACACTGACAAAACAGACCGACTATTTAAAACAAATGAAACTGCAGAAAAAGTTATATAATGCTTGTTAATAATAGTATTACTTTCTGTGAATGATGCTTTTGTAGACATTAAAAATTGCGCTTAAGAATATTTGTTGTTTGTGAGAGTCAACTTGAATAATATTCTTATATGATACTATGATACTATCATATGCCAAACCCAGCTGATTGGTATTCATTCATTGATAAATTCAATTATGAAAGAAGCCTACTTAGTGTATTTTTTTTTGTGCTAAATTAATTCAAAAACCCCTAATTAGCAATGAGCGCTTTATTAGAAGTAAGTAGGCTTTTGTTTATAATAGAAAACGAAGAAGAAGCCAGAATAGAGTATCAATGAATATATTCATGCAGACCTCTAGTCCACATTGTTGTTGCACATACAATTATTGTACATTAGTCATTTCACTTTTTACTACAAATCGTAAATCGAAAATAACGCTAAGCGTTGTCGAAGAGAGAAGCACTAACCGTGTGTGAGTGAGAAACAACAGTTTCATGCTGTGCAAACTCTATTCGTTGTCAATAACACTAAATGCAGTACTGAAAAACGTAAAACCCTCTTTGTTTATGCGCAATTAACACTGAGCACGGTAGACTTAACACCGATTTGCATTTACGCAAACTCATTGTTAAAAAAACGTAATAAAGTAATTTAACTTATTTTAAGTTGCATTTACGTTCTGTATACATTATGTGTGCTTCAACGTCGCGTATGCGTTTTTTGGCTGTTGCAGATTTTGTGTTTTTAATGCATTTTGTTGACGTTGTTGTTGTTTAAACGTACGTACGAAATGAATGAGATAGAACCGTGCGTGAGTAGAATAGAACAGCTTCGTGCTCTGTTAACTTTATTCCAGTGAAACAATGGCAGCATATGATTCTCTGAGTGCTTGATTCAATACACCACTGACAGTGTTGTCGCTTTGGCGGAAACAGTTTCGGAAGAATTTTTCAGCTCAATTGCATACAACAATCCCCTTACGTGACAACACTGACGCAACAGTGCCACTCTTACTTCTCACAGTGCTCTCAGACTGTTAACTCAAATTGAGTAACTGCTGCTAACATAGCTGACATAGTGTGGTCTCTGTCCGGCTCACGCTGAAACAAGATGGCGAACTAGCTCTCTTTCTCAAAACCCCCGGTGCGCTGATTTGCGTGTAAATTGTTTTTGTAGCCAGAAATCGCCATCTTGTCTGTAAACAACAGACATTTAACATTAACATATGTTTGTTTGTTACCCCTTGGGGAGGGGGAGGGAACCATTTTGTGCTGTGGCAGCACTGGCTGTAAAAACGAGTATGCAAGGTTGCTTACGGATGTACTCAAAAAGATAATGCGTAAACTGGTGGTTGTGCTTAATCTCTAATTCTTTAACTACAAATATAACTGCATGAATTTCATAACAAAATCTATAAAACAAAGCTTTAATTGTAAGATGCCGAAATTTACTAAAGATCGAAACAGCGGCAAAGCAATATTTACTGTATACATACATATTACCGGTCATGCTACCAAAATATTTAACTACTCGCTGTAAAATAAGAATAAGATACTCAGCCGAATTTGTATTTTACAATGGACAGATGGTATAATTAATGGTCGTATCAACATATGTACATATGTATGAGAATCTAGATGGTATTTATTTAATTCAATGTTTTTGCCTCGAAGGGAAAAACATCTATTTCTTGTGAAAATAATTAAAGTGACTCATATTTAATTCTTTCAAATTATTAGTTTTAGTAGGAAATGTGGTAGCAAATAAAATAAAAACACGGCAACTGAGATAAGAAAACCACATTATAGTTTATTTAAATATGTCGCAGTTATCAACGACGATACAGACGGGGTTGTATTATGATTATCACCAATGCGACTAATCTAATCTAAAGCTGTTAGCGATTTTTAATCATTATTGTTTAAGGTTTTTACAAACGTTTTTTTCTGCAATACACAAATTTAGTCTTTAAGATAGTAGGCGAATTGTCAGTCTCTGAATTGCGACCATACTAGAAGTTGTACAAAACTAATTTCACTACCACTAGTTTCATCTCCATAATCAAATGCATTTAAAAATTGCTATATTTACGCTACTTTTGTTAGTGGTTTATAATGCTTATGCTTGGGATAAACAGACTTCAAACATAGTTGAAACTACACACTTACCAACAGAGAACTTTTGGGACACATTTTCAAAACAAATAAAAAACCTTAAGTGGTTGCAAATTGAGCATGATGTGGAAAGTCCAGAGGTAACTGAGAGGCGAAAAATTCTTTGGAAGGTGCTAACCAATTCTATTGTGTTATAAATTTTATTGTAAGTGAAAAAAAAGGAATGAGAATGAAATATAAATTTAAAAAATAAACTGTTTTTGTCAACTAAATAAAATTATTATTTACATTTCAAGCAACGGAATATTAGAAGCAAGATTTTTTAAATATCTTTTGCTTTTTATAGACAGGCGTCGCATATAATGGTGTAATTTAAAGGATATATGTAATTGAAAAAAAAGTATGTAAAAATTTGTACATATTAAGACTTCACCAACTAAGTCAAACTAAACAAAAAAACTTGGCGTTTTTTTGCTTCACATAAATAAACAATGTTGCTAAATTGTCAAAATCGAATCCATTTAAAGAAGTGACAATGACACTAAAAAAATGGCCATACTCGATATTATGAACAGTACGAAAACAATCGTAGAAACTATCGATAGTATCGATAATGCCATCGATAGTTTGCGAACTCTTACAATATGTGTGTTTCAACACATCCTCTTAGTTCTAAGATCACAAGTCGGGAAATCACAGTCAGACAAGTTTCATGCGTAATTCGGTATTTCCCGTTTTTCGTTGGTGGTTATATAAATTTACCTTCATTATGGGAAAAATTAAAAAAAAAAATGTTGTTCGCCATGCGTGTTCGCCATGTTAAGTTCGTTACCCTATAAAGGACTGTATTATTGTAATAAAATTATATAGTACAATATGCGAGCACATATGAAGTATACAAGTTTACACATTTAACATAAAAATAATATGCATGTCTCGGCTAGCCCTCTGCTAAGCATTTATGTATATATGTATATACATATGTATGTATGTATGAATCTTTACGGTGATTCATTTAGAGGTTCTTTAAAGAAAAAAAAATAAAAAATTTAAATCTAGTACATAAAAAAAATTAAATTATATTATGTAACTTTACTATCATCATTCTTTACATTTATTGATTAAACATAATTTTTTCTAAATTTTGGCTGTAATTTCGACTTACATGGTCCATTCTAAAGTTCCAGTTTTAGAAAACCCAAAAATTGCAAATTAAAACCAAAAACAATTTTCATAAGAAGAAGACAATCATTCGAGCAGCTCGCGTGTAGCTGCACGTAAATGACAGAGATAGAATAATAACATAAGATAGACAAAATGAGAAATAATATTCTTCTTGTGTTGCTTTTACGCAAATTATTTTGTTCTTAGCCGTTTTTTCATGTATTGCAAGACAGAATAGTTCGAAATTGCTAAAGAAGCAATGTCAACTGCATAACGAATGTGAGATCTACATAGATCATTGCTTTGTCTGTGCCCCCAATATTTTATTGCGATTAATAAAGCAAGGGGCAGACTCTACTAGAGTAGAACTTGGCTTTAATATTGGCTTGATTGTTTCCTATGCAATGAAAGTATTGTATGACAAAACGATAAAAGTTTATTTTTATTGCTTACAAATTCATTGAGAGTATCTACTTTACTTTACATCTTTAAATTTCAAACGTAAGATTTGCATAAATTAAACACTGAGACATAGAAATTTATCTGAAGTAAAGCGCAATCTAACATATACACCAGGTACTGGTAGTTTTGGGTCTATCCTTCTTGTTCTTGGTATACAGTAGTTTTGTTTTTAATATATCTATTATTGTTATGTCAATCCTAAGGACAATTGGTCAATTTTTTATGATATTGCTAGCTTTTTTCGTTTTTTTCAGCAAAGGTCTTAGCAGTTGATAACTCAAAACTTAAATCATTTGGATATTTTATTCCTTATAGCCAAATTTTTAAGTTTAATTGGATCGTTCTTGAGTGTTCTTGGGTACCATAAGATAGCCGTAGCTAATACTCAAATAATTGTATATACTAAAAATATGTCTGCGCATCGACCGATTTACTTATTGTCTATTGTGGTATTGAAGAAGCTTGACCCAACTAAGGGAACCAAATAAGACTTTAGTTCAGTTTGGTAAAGCATTGTTACCTTTGAATAAGTTAGATCATCAAAAGTATTGATGGGTTGACTTCGTGGACGTTTTATGAGAAGTGTGCCCAAAAAGGCAGAGAAGATAGCGTTAAACGCCAACCCCGATATGAAGAGCATTACGTTTAATTGCTTTAAAGTGAATATTGACGATTTTTTCAGTGTAAATGATTGACCAATTATGCCACGCAATACCTGATCGTTAATGAAAATGTTAAAGAAATTGAACGCATCTCGTGAAAAGAAGCGTTTGATGATTGCGTCAATCAAGGAAAAAATAAAATATAAAACAATTGCCATTATACCATAACAATGATTGAGAATCATGTAATATACTTCGGCATTAGTTACATGTATTGCACAAGGTATAATTAGGAAAAATCTGGGTATCAATCAATTCACCCAAATTATAAGTAAATTAGCTGGTAAGCCTAATAGTAAGTTCTAGATTTAATAATAGTAATTTAAGTTTAATATTAAGCTTGCTTTGTGTATAAATACCGTGTAGGAATACTCAATAAAATATTTATAAAACATCAATCAATACAAGTGTATTCCAAGTTTAATATGAAGCCACCATTTGTTGTTAATGTCGTTGGAATATCTAAGGTATTGTTGACTGTAAGTGCCATTATAATTGGTTTGCTTATTACGTCACCGTTGAAAATATCACGAAGAAATTTGAGTCTTTTGAGATATTTGGAAAAAAAAAAAATCTTTCCCAATTTTGAATTTAATAACTTTTTAAACTTTATTGTACAAACATATATTTGTGCTGTTTACGGTGAGGATATTGTGAGTGAACGGCGGAATCAAGATTAAGTTACTCGATTTAATTCCGGAAATTTCGATATCATTTATCATTATTGAGAAATCACAATTTTTAGAACTTTCTTTTCTACAATGCACCAGAGAATTTATTAAAATTAAAAATCAGAGAAGTGTCATTAAATTAGTTTTTTTATTTTCTACTTCATAATTATAATTTAAATATATAAAATGTTTTTTTTTTCGAATTCAAATGCTCTATGGTAAATATTAATGTACTCAGACAGAGACCAAAAACAAGACCCAACCAAAGCCAGTATAAATCAAATACTTGAATTGCAATGTATGGGTTTTTATACTGAATGGGGTTAATTGGAGGTGTTGTATTGAGGATTTTTAGTTCTTCGAATATTTTTTCCTGCCATTTGTTATACAAACCATAAGCTAAAGAATCGAAAATAAATTTGTTCATGGCAGTCGTATAAATAGAGTTTTCCTGTAATACAAAGGGAACTAATATAAAATCGGAAATCCCTAAATTTGGATAAGTACATATAACTTTTTGCTGAAGCCTGCTTTGTTGAAATTGAACGTAATTCCATAATGCACTTGGAATCGCATAACCCATGCTTGCATTTAAGGATAAAATCAAATTGTTCATTATATTTGGATCAATATATATATGATTACCAATAGTTACGTTGAAAAAGTTGGGACCATTGTAAAAAGTGAAAAGGTTCTTATGGTCTGATCTAAAAGCAAGCACAATACCAGAAGTTTTTATGACTTCCAAGGAGTTTAATTTCTTTTGATATGGTGGAGTTGTCAGCAGTGTGCCCAACTCAGTCGTAAATAGGGTATTCCATCCCATACCGAACAAAACAATCATAATGCAAAGCTGTTTTACAGCTGCAGCTGGATACGCAGGTCGAAAGTAAAACGACTGCCCCAAGATACCGGGTAATAAGTCAACATTAAAAAATAAATGGAAATATGAAAATGTTCCCATAAATAGTTTTTCAATAAGTGTTGCAAGAAATGACATCACTACGAGGATGAGTATAACTATAAATCCACGCCACTGAAATAGAACTGTGGCATACACTGCTGAATTTGAAATTTTTATTGGACATGGCACAATTATTTGATACTTTAATGTAACTAGTGGATATGTAAAGTCCACATACTTTTCAATGCCAGTTGTCAGAAATCCGATAGGAAAATCTAATACTTTTTGTTGTGTATATTCGAGTAAAGTGTAAGAGGGTATTGATTTATTATTAGTATTAAGATCAATTAGTTGAAGTCGAATATTGCGGTGTTTGGCAAAAAACATGCAAAATTGTCCGAAAACACCACTGATTTTCATTTTTCCGGTGTTTGGATCCAAATATAACATGGAAACTGGTTTGATTTGATACAGTAGTGTATGAGCGATTTTCCCACCGAAGTTCCGCCAATGTTGTGGGAAAAAGGTTCCGTTTTCTTTGAGTTCCACCTGACGAAATGTGTAAGCCGGAAACGGATAGATGCGGTAGTAAGAAACTCCTTGAGTGAACCTGCCATTGGCGATGAGCACATTTGTGATACGATGTTCATCACAGAAGTTCATTATTTGTTGAATTAGTCTCTTTGGTCTTGGTATATTTAGAAGAAAAAATGTGCGGGCACTTCGTAAGTGTTTTAGATTTTCAAGCAAACTTTTCATCAACTCCAAATCGAAATAAATGTCCAGACATACCATGGTCAACAGTTGCGAGTTGTATTTCTCTTTTAGGAAGTATAAGGTTTCTTCTGTTAATCGAAGTATCGGAAATTGTGCTACAGGCTGAAAGTCCTGTAGTTCACAACGATGTATTCGACGATGTATGAGGAGTAATGTTTCGACGGTGTCCTCTTGGTGCATTTGCCGTAAGAGCTCGTCAAGTGATTTAAGTGCAGCACACACTGACAATCAACGTCGAAGTGCCAAGCAAAATTAAAATTCTTACTGAACAAGTACGCAGCTCATGTTGTAATAGAATGAAGGCAAAACAAAGACTGAGTTCTGATACGATAAATCAAATTAGCTAAAAATTAATATTACATTTGCGGTAATTTAGTAAATTGTTAACTAGTAATGGAATATATATACATATATATATAAACATTGTATTGAAAAGCAAAATGTCAATTAAGAGTTGTTTCGTCTTAGACCTTGAACGAATACAAATCTAATACTTAAGCTTCAAAGTGTCTTATTTATATTTTAGTTTTTCCCATGGCTGAGGGAACCCTAAGCTCTGCACACGGAGTGGGTTCTTACATTATATGTTGGAACAAGAATAATACACTGAACTCTCGTTTTACACGGTACTTTTCGAGATTCTATGAAATTCTACGAAGTGAAAAGAAAAAATTTAATATAAAACTTTTTAGAAAGGCAGGGACTAGAGTCGGGCGGACTCGACAAATATAAATTTCTCAGCAAAGGTATTGCATGATATATGTTATGGTCACTTCAATTAGTTGATTAGATCATCTTACATCAGATCAAGACCGAATTTTCAATTTCTTAAAATTGGGATATGGTTAATAATTAAATAAGGAAAAATATAATACTTTATAAAAATTAAAAAAATTAGAACATTAAACGAAACTTAAAACACCTATGAATACTTTTTTTTTTTTTTTGTTAATTCGAGGATTTTTTTGTGTAAAATTGAAATTTTTTAAAATGTTTCAATTCATACTAACTGATAAAAATCGTATTATTTTTAGCCTTAATGTTCTTAAATTAAGAAATGTATTTAATTAAACTGTCTCTTTTATATTTAATTATTTTGTAAAGTTTTATAATAATTTCGATAGAATCTAAGCATGCAATGGTTTGTGTGAAAATGAGATTTAAATTTAACAAATATCAGTAAGTTTTGACATGTTATTTTTAATGCGATTCGACGCATGCATATTGATTTTAACAATGGTATATTATTTGTGTTATGCATATCTTATAAGTTAATCTTAAAAGCGGGTAAAATCCTTAGTTTCGTTGCATCCATGTTGTATAAGTTATCGTATAACTTTTATTTTATTTAAACAGTACATATGTGTAAAATAAAAATTTGGTTCATTATACAAAGTATACGACCCGGCAACCATTTTGACGATATAAGGCGACATACAAAGCTAATTTGGTACTAATAACAATAAGTCAGGCAACCGCACCAAACTCTTGCTGATTAGCTTTTAATAAAACCATAGATTAAGGTTATATACTCGTCGAAACAAATGAAAATTACTTACAATGAAAATGATACCATGATGGGTATTTATTTTAAAAACAATGACTCTTACTTATAATTATAAAAGTTATTCCGTTGTTTTTCACGGGTTATTTCGACAAAAAAACAAACAAAAAAAAAAAAAATTTTTTTTTTATGAAAGGAAACGTAATTCTTGTATAGTAATATTTAATTTAAAAAATTAGCATGAAATTTAATTTTTTCGTTTAAATAATTCAACAGCAAATGTTGAAATACTAATGCTGAGTCCAAAACCAAGCCACAACCATAGCGAGTTAAGATCGATTACCGTTATGGCTTTATGTAAGCTTGTATACAGAGAGGGATCGACCGAAGGGATTTTCTTCATAATTCTGAGTTCTTCAAATACTTCCTGTTCCCAATGGTACATGAACCCATGAGCAAGCGAGTCGAAAACAAATCTGTTCAAAGCCATTTCGTAAACTGAGTATTCTTGATGTCCCACGGCTAAAAATATCATATCTGTGATTGCTAGATCTGGGTACATACAGAAAATTTTTTTCCGGTACCTCCTCTGTTGTTCTTTTATAAAATTCCAGAAAAGAGCTTCAATTGCATAACCCGAGCTTATGTTCATTGAGAAAACTAAATTGTTGATCATACTTGGATCAAGCAATACATATTTGCCAATAGTAACATTAAAAAAGTTGGGACCATTGTAGAAAGTAAAAACTTGTGAAAAATTCTTTCTGAAAACGACCATCATGCCAACAGCTTTTAGCTCATTTAAAGAGTTAATTTCTTTTTGGTTTGGGGGAGCTGTCAGCAAAGTTCCTAATTCGGTTGAAAACCACATATTCCAATTCATTCCGAGAAAGATAATTATGATACAAAGTTGCTTTGAAGCCGCCAACGCATATGCAGGTCGAAACTGAAATGGCTGACCCAAGAAACCTGGCAGTAAATCAATATTGAGAAAAATTTCAAAATAAGACAGTGTCCCATTAAAGAGTTTCGTAATGAGTGCTTCCAATAGCGATAAGATCAGATACATAAGCACTATTGACAATGTACGTACGTTGAGTAGAACTGTTGCATATACTTCAGAGTTGGATATTTTGGCTGGACATGGAACAACTATGTACCATCTAGATAAATATGCCGGGTATGAATAACCAAGCTGTATATTAGGATTTACTCGAAGAAAACTGGCTGGAAAATCTAGTTTTCGTTGTTGCGTATAAAAAAGCAAAGCGTAAATATTGTCCGATTTGTCAGGCGTTACAGGTTTCATTAGCTGCAAATTAATATTGTAGGCTTTGGCGAAAAGCAAAAAGAACTTTCCCATAATCCCGCTTAGAACCATTTTTTTGGTGTGGGGATCCACGTACATCATCGAAGAGGGTTCTACTTGGTCCGGTTGGGTAAGTGCAATCTTCCCACCGAAATCCTGCCAATGCTTTGGAAAAAAGGTTCCATTTTCTGTGACTTCGACTCGACGAAATGTGTAACTTGGAAACGGATAGATGCGATAGTAGACAACGCCATGCGCGAACCTGCCATTGGCGATGAGAACATTTGTGATACGATGTTCATCACAAAACTGAATTATTTGAAAAAGCAGCCTCTCTGCTTTTAGAGCGTCCAATAGGAAAAGGATGCGGGCACTTCGCAATCGTTGAAGATTTTCAAGCAAACTTTCCATCAGCTCCAAATCAAAAACATTGTTCAGACAAACTATGGTCATCAGTTGTGAGTTGTATTTGTCCTTTATGGTGAAGGAGTTATTTTCCGTTAGGCGTACTGTTGGAAACTCCGCCGTTGGCTGGAAATCCTGCAGCTCACAACGGTGTGTGTGACGATGTATAAGAACAACAGTTTCCACTGTTTCTTCTTGATGCACACGCATTAAAAGTTCACTGAGTGACTTGTGTGCTGAGCTCACGGGACTCAAAGCCACAATGCCAAGCAGCAGAACCGAAAATACTTTCAAAAACACAGAGATCATGCTGTTACGGAAAAGAAGACACATTTAATACTGATTTGTGAAGCGAGAAATCAAACTGTGACCAAAACAAGTATTTAATGGTTGCCTCATATTATAATTATAGTGCTTTTAGTTAGTTAGAGTTAATCAACAAATATAATGTCGAATAAATAAAAATTTGTTTATCATATTATTTGTAAATCAATAAACGTTATATCGCAAATTGAAGCATAAGTGTCTGATAGAAAAAAATAATTTTTTATGATCGATGGCCATAGTCGGGTGATCCAGACTATAAAATACCCTGTATCCAATCCAAAATTCAATACATTTATTTTGGTTTTAATATTTCTATAATATTTAATAAAATTTGTGAACATGATGTATTTTTTACATTTTTCGTTTAAATAATTCAACGGCAAATGTTGAAATACTAATGCTGAGTCCAAAACCAAGCCACAACCATAGCGAGTTGAGATCGATTACCGTTATGGCTTTATGTAAGCTTGTATACAGAGAGGGATCGACCGAAGGGATTTTCTTCATGATTTTGAGTTCTTCAAATATTTCCTGTTCCCAATGGTACATGAACCCATGAGCAAGCGAATCAAATACAAATCTCTCCAAAGCCATTTCGTAAACTGAGTATTCTTGATGTCCCACGCTTAAAAATAACATATCTGTGATTGCTAGATCTGGGTACATACAAAAAATTTTTTTCCGGTACCTCCTTTCTTGTTCTTTTATTAAATTCCACAAAAGAACTTCTATTGCATAACTCGAGCTTATGTTCATTGAGAAAACTAAATTGTTGATCATACTTGGATCAAGCAATACATATTTGCCAATAGTAACGTTGAAAAAGTTCGGCCCATTGTAGAAAGTAAAAACTTGTGAAAAATCCTTTCTGAAAACGACCGTCATACCAGCAGCTTTTAGTTCTTTTAAAGTGTTAATTTCCTTTTGGTTTGGGGGAGCTGTCAGCAAAGTTCCTAATTCGGTTGAAAACCACATATTCCAATTCATTCCGAGAAAGATAATTATGATACAGAGTTGCTTTGAAGCCGCCAACGCATATGCAGGTCGAAACTGAAATGGCTGACCCAAGAAACCTGGCAGTAAATCAATATTAAGAAAAATTTCAAAATAAGACTGTGTGCCATTAAAGAGTTTCGTAATGAGTGCTTCCAATAGCGATAAGATCAGATACAGAAGCACTATTGACAATGTACGTACGTTGAGTAGAACTGTTGCATATACTTCAGAGTTGGATATTTTGGCTGGACATGGAACAACTATGTACCATCTAGATAAATATGTCGGGTATGAATAACCAAGCTGCTGATTAGGATTTGCTCGATAGTTATAATTAAGAAAACTGGCTGGAAAATCTAGTTTTCCATTTTGCATACAAATGGACAAAGCGAATATATCGTCCAATTTACCAGGCGTTACAGGCTTCATTAGTTGCAAATTAATATTGTAGGCTTTAGCGAAAAGCAAAAGGAACTTTCCCATAATCCCGCTTAGAACCATTTTTTTGGTGTGGGGATCCACGTACATCATCGAAGAGGGTTCTACTTGGTCCGGTTGTGTAAGTGCAATCTTCCCACCGAAATCCTGCCAATGCTTTGGAAAAAAGGTTCCATTTTCTGTGACTTCGACTCGACGAAATGTGTAACTTGGAAACGGATAGATGCGATAGTAGACAACGCCCTGCGCGAACCTGCCATTGGCGATGAGAACATTTGTGATACGATGTTCATCACAAAACTGAATTATTTGAAAAAGCAGCCTCTCTGCTTTTAGAGCGTCCAATAGGAAAAGGATGCGGGCACTTCGCAATCGTTGAAGATTTTCAAGCAAACTTTCCATCAGCTCCAAATCAAAAACATTGTTCAGACAAACTATGGTCATCAGTTGTGAGTTGTATTTGTCCTTTATGGTGAAGGAGTTATTTTCCGTTAGGCGTACTGTTGGAAACTCCGCCGTTGGCTGGAAATCCTGCAGCTCACAACGGTGTGTGTGACGATGTATAAGGACAACAGTTTCCACAGTTTCTTCTTGATGCACACGCATTAAAAGTTCACTGAGTGACTTGTGTGCTGAGCCCACGGGACTCAATGCCACAATGCCAAGCAGCAGAACCGAAAATACTTTCAAAAACACAGAGATCATGCTGTTACGGAAAAGAAGACACATTTAATACTGATTTGTAAAGCGAGAAATCAAACTGTGACCAAAATAAGTATTTCAATTGTTGCCTCATATTATAATTACAGTTTTTTTAGTTTGAGTCAATCAGCAATCATTATCTTGAATAAGTATATGAATTGTTCATAATAATACAAGTATTGTTAATCAATAAAGGTTATGTCGCAAATGTAAATGCTGGTGTGTGTTGGAAAAAATCAGAAAGATATGATCTTTGGCTTTTATATTGTTTATTTTTTCCAAAATCATTCCAAACTTTCGATTTACAATGAATATCGTAGCGAAAACCTGAAAAATATGGATAAGTTATTCGAATTTTGTATGATGGTCTGTAAAAATAAACGAAAGCGTGCGTTTAATATTATAAAAATTCTGTTCTGTTCTGTGGCATTGTTGATGAGATCTACAATTTATTTCCGTAGCATTTTCAATTCTATAATTTTGAAATAAATAAAAATAATTGGATTGTATATGTTTTCGACCAATGGCAAATTTTGATTTAGATTTTCCAGAATTTTCGCCTGATACTTTCTTTCTAACATATGATAACTTATCATTGATAAGGTCTCATATTCCTATTCTTATAATAATTTTCTAACTTAGAATGCACTTTACCCGAATGCCAATTGTTTTGCCCAAGATTAGAGATATCTCGTCGCACTTGATCATCCCAAAGTTGACATAATCGTGTTCACATTCCTATTGAATAAATCAAATGGCCCAGCTATCATAGGCGATGAATTTAAAGTTTTTCCCCATCTTGATGGATGTTTTCGCATTTCTTAAAGTATCATGTAACCGATTATCGTATTCATTAAGAGCTTCTGCTTTTTTTTATACTATGTTGAAAAATACAACAGAACAAAGTTACAGTCGAACTTGTATAAATCGATGAGCCATTTTTCATTGCAAAAAGTTCGAGTTGTAGGAGCTTCGGGTTGTAGAAGTTCGGCTGTATATGTAAATTTTAAACAAAATGCATCGGAAGGTTCAATGTTTATAAAATGTATATAAAAGTATTTGCTTGTTTTATAACGTTTTACAACTGATGTTGATTGCATTTTAAAAATGTGTCATATACATAACATATTCATACATATGTATAGTGTGTATGTGAAAAAAGCAGATTGTGTTTATTAATGTGATAATTTTATTGATGATTTATATCATTCGTCACTAATACAATTTATTTCATACATATATGAATATGTATTAAGCTGGCTCGCAGCTAACACAGAAACAAATGTAAAAGAAAATATATATATGTGTATATGTATTACCGAGGTAAAATTAAAATTTTAATAAAATAAAATTGATGAATTGAAAGTCAGCAGCTTCACAAAAGTAGATTCATTTAGAGATACAAATTATAGCCCTTACGCGCGGTTTAAATAAATTAGCTTCTTTAATTTATTTATTTATTTCTTTTTTTTTTTCAATTTTGTAGATGATTTTTTTTTTGTTTGATCTCTTGCCTGATGCGCAGCAAGTGAACACTCACAAATCTGAATGAGGGGCAGCCGACAACGTTGAGCGTCAAGGCAAAGTCATAAACAATCAAGTTTTGAATTTTCGATCTCTTGTGTGACCGAGTTGTGGTTTACGACTCTTAAGCTGTTGGTGAATGGCACAAAGACCGTTGTGTTGTTGGTGGAAGAATATATGTAATATGAAACTGAACGTTTTGGAAGTTTTCGTAATTGTTGGTGGGGTTAGCGATGTGCGCTTGGTGCCTAGCCTGCGGTTGGGCTTAAGCATGCATTGCGTGTGGCAAATTGTGCATGTATGTCTGTTGCATAATACTCGGAGCAACTAGGCCGCAGTATTTGTGCTTCATGTACCCAATAATAATTGTACAACTTTAAGTGGGCCTCCTTAAGTCTGTGCTGTTGTTGTTACTTTTTTTTCCTTCTTTATTGCAAGTTTGCTTTTTTGCTTATGCATAAGAGGCAATTTCAAACAATATACACGACTAAATGTTTCGCATGCATGATAGAAATTTCATTAAGATTATGAATCTCTTGATGTCTTTGTTGAGTTTTAGCATGCTTTAAACAAAAGACTGAAGCACTGAGCTTTTTTGATATTTTGTCAAAAATTGTATTTGGGAGTAGATTGTTTGCTTTTCATAACGTCTTGTTAACCTATAATTTAGGCCTTGTTTGTAACATATGTATGTATCAAAAATTTAGCTGTGGGCTAGGAACATAAAGTGTTTTTCATTTGATCTACAGGAATTGTAATTTTTACACAATATAGAAGTGCATTGAAGGTTTAGTGCTTCTGTGTGATATTATAAGAATTCAATATTGCAAAAAGGAGTTAATGCTTTTGTTTAATTAAAAATTAAATTGAATTTATTTTGTGTGCAAGTATAGAGAAACACATATGATCTAAATATAAGAAAAACTTTAAAATCGACATAAACAATTAAAAACAAAGTTAATTCGCAATATGCACAGCTTAAAAAGAAATGCCAGTAATTATTTAAATATGCAGTCAATTTGTCATCACGCACGCACTTACACTGTAATTTACCTTAAAAGACATTAATTGCACTTCAAAAAACGGTTGCATGTTGTACATACTCGTACACGAGACAATTGCCACATGGAAATGCAAGATACTGCATACTTGCCTTTTTTAATTTGCCTTACTTTTTAAATTAGCACAGAAACATGTAGGAAAACTTTTTCAGCTTCATATTAATTCCTTGAGTAATTCCATCGAATTAATATATTTTTTACAATTAATCTGCACTGACAGATAGAAAGATATAATGGAAAGAAAGAAACGAAAAAAATGTTGTTGCCTTTTATGTGAATTAATTAAACTAAATTCATATTTTTAGATCTAGAATTTGCACAAACGTTGTTTACTTCAAGTTAGCCGACAATTGTAATGTCGCTGACTTCTTACATTTTTTCTCTTTTTCATTAGCGTGACACAAAGAAAATTGCAGAAAGGGAAACTCAACTCAGTTTAACTCAACTCAACTCGACTGAACTTAACTTTGGACTGTCGCAGCCGCCAATTTTGCTGCTTAACTCTTTGTGCATACGATACTCAATGCGAATTGCATGTTCAATGGTGGTTAGAAATAAACTTAAATCATGTCATTTTTGAAATAATAATAGAAAATTTTATTATTGCCCACGAGTTGTTGCTGTTGTTTTTGTTTTCGTTGATGTTGCTGCAAGTGAAACATGCTATGCCATGATATTTAGCAGACATTATTGTTGATGTTTCCGTTGTAAGTCGAGTGACAGGCGGCAAAAGAAAATTTTTATTAATTTTTATTAATTACTTTTGTTTCTTTTTTTTTTTGTTTTTTTTTTGTTTTTTTTTGATTTGTGGATATTAAAAACATATTTGCCAGTATAATTACACTTTCATCTTTGCTAATTTGCTGTACAAAACGTTAAACTGGAATAATAGAAATTAAGTTGAATAAATGCAATAAACTAAGTAGAGATGTAGTTTTTGGACAGGTTATTTTTAAATGTTATTTTTTTTTTGGTTTAATTGAAAAGCTAATAAAAAAAATAAAATTATTAGGTTTATATTATTAATAGCTTTCACTTTGAACTATAAGATTACATATTATTTATATTGAATTTTTAGACTAAGAGATCCAAAGCAAAACTAATCATTAGTCTTATAATCCCTATAACACTAGAGTTGAATGGGTGTAGTTACAATTGAGCGACTTGCGATAGAAACATAAATGCGGTGATGGATATTTGGCAATTATCAATCTTATATTCAAATGTTATTTATTGAATTTACAGAGATTTCCATTTCGATAAATTAATATCTTAAAGTTTAATTTAAAAATACAGTTGAAATAAAAAATGAGGTTAATTCGTTTTCGTTTCTTATTGAAATGTGTGTTTTTTTTATCTGATTAATCAGCAAATTCTTTATTTTTTTTCTAACATTACATGTATACGAACGAATAAATATTCTGTTACGAATTTTGGACACGGCGAGCATTTCCCGGCAAAAACAGTTCGTTATAGTACTATCGACAGAAGGTCAAGACATGAAAGGCATGAGCACTTTAAATTGAATATGCAAATGCCAGACATTAGCACATTTTAATTAAAAAAAAAAAATAAAAAAAAAAAAACTTGTAAACAATAACTGCTACAAATTCCAACAAAACAAAGAGAAATGAAATCCCATGTCGCACATGGATAATTGTCAGAATTGAAACATTTAACTAGAGTTGGTTCAGTCCCACCGTAACAGACATTAATGGGTATAAATTATTCAACAGTGCAGTCGCAACTTTCTTGGCCACAGCGTGCTTTGTCTTCTGCACTCAACACTTTTTGCGCTGCTGTTGCCTTCAGGTGTTGGCTGCTGTTGGCCGCTGTTGGCGCTTGATTAATGCGTCTAATTAGCGTACCTCATTGCGAACTGTTGGTGTTGGTGGCCCATAATTAATATGTTACGTACGCAGTGTGTTCGAGATCTATGCAAGTAAGTCAAACAAAGTACTCACATACACATTTACATACGTACATAAATACGAAGACCGCCGTAAGGGCCTGCGAGTGTGAGAATTTGTCACAGTCGTTGTTTTGAATTTACCATACTTCAAGTACTTTGCACATTTATTTTGTCTTGTCGGCATTGTTGTTGTTGTTGTAACTTTGAAAAAAAAAAAAAAACAAAAAAAACAACAAGTAGGAAGGAAATAAATTAGACTTATGTTCACAGTTTGGGGAAGTATTTTCCCTGCTAGTCTATTATTTGCTTGTGTGTTCATTTCAATTTTACAACATTTTAACGGAAGTGCGAGTTTTTGTCACAGTTTGCTGGCGTTGCATTACGACTGTGGCGCATTTATCTAATTGCAGTTTATGTAATAACCTTCAGATTTGAAACGCTTTGTAAGCAAGCGCATGCCAGTTATTTACTCTTCATGGCATGCATAAAATTAATTATTTACTTGCTTTCGTAAATTTCTATATATACTTATATACATACATATGTATATCCATACATACATATATAAAAATTAAAAAGATATGCTTTGGCGTATTTGAAAATAAACTAGAATAATCGAATCTATTTGTAACACATTCCCGATGTTTTCTTCTTAAGCTGTTTGTAGTATTTTTTACATTTGTAACATATTTATTGCCGGCTTAGTTATACAAAAAAAAAAAACATTATTTTTAAAATGACTGCATAAATGTATGTCAGTGTATAAAAGCAATCTTGATATTGAGTGTTTAAAACCGTGGAACTCAAACTTTAGAGCTTCCAGTAAAATAAATAATTATGTATCATAACAAAAATGCAAATGAAATGGCCAATAAAAACAATCGAGGTTAAATTAGTTAAATCATCAACTGTTTGCTGGAAAAATTTATGAAGTGTGAAAGATGCTTAATGCTCACAAAAAAAAAAAGAAACAATTTTACGTAATATTTTTGAAGCTTTTTTAGGTCATATTGTTTCTAGATACTTAAAAAAAACATTAATTTTAAAAATCAAATTGTTTAACAACTGTAACACGGCAACCTTCAAATAATCTTACGTTTTTACCTGTCATTGTGGAAGATGTGGTCATGCGATAATGTCAGCCAAGTCACCTTAACAAGTTAAAATTTGTAAATTTTAAAAAAAAATACAAAAGACCAAATGAAAACAGAAACAAGTTACAACAAAATAAAAAAAATCCTATTAGCTACTGAACCAACATTTAACAATGTCTCTTTCTAATAAGCAAAAAAATAAACCGATTTCTAAAACTAAAACACACTTCATTAATGAGTCATGCATTTCAAAGGATAAGCGACACAGCATTATACTTATAAAAGTATTAAGCCTGTCTGATGCATATATATCAGGCCAATATTTGAAACTCACATTTCATTGAGATTCTTAATTTTGTAAAATACGTTTCGCTTACTGCTGATCGGTTTTAACACCACAGTAAAATATGATAATTGCAATTCATTGCGATGTGTTAAAATTTCGATCGTCTAACTGCTGGTTCATGATTAATGCGCCAAAACGACTTTGAGATTAACACGCAAGTGATGAAATCTAAAAGTTTCCAGTTTTGTTGGAATTAGGCTTATCAGTAATTTTGTGTTTTTTTTTGTTAGTCATGTTGGCACATTTTCGTTATAATTTTCATGGCTCCTTTTATGCCCGTTGAAGGCTGTTTTGTTAACTTGTATATAAAAAATCGCGTTAACAATTGCAACCGACATAAATTTTTACAAACACATAAGATTTAAAGTAAATTAAGCAAAAAAGCAATTTTGCTAAAGTTTACGAGTTAACTACAGCTGCAGGCACTAACAGCGAAGAAAATTGAACTTAAATAATAAAGGCTACTGCTGGAACGATTTAACCAAACTTCATACAAGACTCCTTATTTTGATACCGCAAAATTAATCTCCGGCTATTGAGCCAACATCATAATTATCAAATGCATATTTAGCGTGGCAAGAGTAGCAGACAGCCAATAGACAGCTGCGAACTCAATCAGTGCTAAAGGCTATCGATCTGAACGATCTCAACGATCTGAGCGGCGTCGTTGCATACATGATGCCACTCGCCAGAAACAGGCACGATTACCTACGACCAAGCGGCAATAATCATCATCAATCAAATGGCTCTAATAATAATAGAAGTTCGAGCTTTTGTTGTAAGAAATTGAAATCTTTTTCGGTTTTTTTATTTGTCAGTTTATTTTCGGTTTTAGCACTTTTTAGTTTTGGTGTGTGTAAGTTTGCGGTCAACAGTAGGCGGTCGCAGTTGCTGCCATGTCTGCAGCTGTGTCAGGCGGCGACAAGAGACCGCAAAATATGGGTTTGCACTATATTTTTCTTAATTCATTAAAAGCTTGTGAAACTAGCAAAACAAAATGGCAAAGCGAAAAAGTTAAAATATTACTTTATTTTTCTTTTTTTCGCTGTTACAAAATCAATGCCGTCTTGTGGTTGAAATGTCGAAGATGCAGAAACTCAAAACTGGCATGACGAATGTTTAAAAGTTGCTCAAAGTATTTATGAGAACTTGAAAAGCGTGCGTGACTTTCGACAAAAAAAAAAAAAAAAAAGAAAACCAAAAAAACAAAAAAACAACAACAATAAAATAAAAATTTATCACAGTATGTTTTTAGATGCATTACACTTATAATGCCAGCATATTTATCTACAGTTCAGCTCACTTAATATGCAAATAAGTGAATCATTGTGAATGACAAACAACAAAAGATTTTGGAATAATTTATAAAACAAACATTTCAAATGACAATGCCATGAAACTGTTTGACTGACAGTCTGAGATATTAATTTGATGTGGTCTTTTTTTTTCCTTTTCTTTTTTCGTAGCAACTGAAGTAGCCGAGACATTTGACATTTTTCAACTCAACTTCGCTCAGCACGAGTGAACGAAATATGCGCTAATGTAGACGCCGAAATGCGCGTAATTGATGTCTTCGTTTTATTAATACAGTAAAGCCTATTTATGTTCGATTCTTTGCGCACTTCAACAGTTGCACAATTATAAATGTGTAGTCAAAAAATTAAATTTATACGCCTTAAAGCAAAAGTATACATAGTTAACATCGGTACTCATACTTAGTAGATTAATTATAATTAGTCAATTAAAAAACTTGCGGATTTATGCGTGTTAATAATTGACAATTTACTATTTTGCTTTTAATTTAATTTTTTTTTTTTTTTAATGAAATTTATGTTGGCCGACAGAAAGTGGCAAGCTTTACTGTAACACACCACGGCATCCAATTCGTTTTGTTACCTTTGTCGTAATTGTTGTTAGTGTATAGATGTTAATTCACGTAATGCAGATCTCGACTTGGTGTAAGTGAATAATGCTTGTGATGAAATTTTAAATGGATAATAAATTTAACGTCCCCCAGGTGAATATGTTTCGTTGTATAATCAATGAAAATTAATTTTCTTTATTTAATTGTTATGGCTGCATTATATATTCAGTTGGCTCAAAGAGTGAAAGGTGAGCGGTAAATTTACTTTGTCATCTTTGTTTTGAAAAACCTACTAATTAATCTCACAAGACTTCAGTCCACAATTTGCAAACGAGTTTCCAAAATCGGTTTGTTTAATCTTTGTTTACTGGCCCATCAAAAAACCTACTAAAATCGGGGAAAGTTCTGTCAATCTACCAAGTTAAAATGAAACTATAATCATTCAATAAAAAGTGGCAGCTCTGGGTTTATTTAAAAATCAGAAATTAGTTAATCAATGATATTGAAATAAATTGAAAAATATTCTGAAAACTTTACTCTGTACACACTCAGTCGTAATATTAGGCACATGCATATGTAAGAAACAGCGATATGACTAATTTTTAACTTAAACTGATTACACATGAAAATGCTACGCTAATCTTTATGAACGATGCATTCAAATTTGTTGCAGTACCGCAGCAGATGGCTAACTTGAAAATATTTTTGATTTGCCTTTTTTTATATTTTATTATATTGCGTGTGTTTTTGCGTTTTATAAACTGATAATCGCTGAATAAAAACCTTAATTATGTTGAAATAAATATAAATGTGGCATTTATCACTGAATTTTGCATTAGTGAAGGCAAATTGCATGAATAACTTTAAAACAAATACCCGCATTGTTTTCGATTAAAGCTTTTAAATATATTTTAAATCGTTAAGTAAGACAAAAACAAAAAAAAAACAATCCAAAAAAAAAACTTACAATTTTCTTTATAAAGCCTTTTGAAAATGCCCAAAAATGCAGGTTAAGCTGATTTGGAATTTATAATTTTTAGTTTTTATAGCTTTTGAAATTATGTAATGCATTGTTTTTAATTATACAAACAAAGGTTTCACCAAAGAAGCCGATTCGTTGCCAGGCACATTTTAAATGAGTTTATTGAACGGTTTGGCATTAGTTTATTTTAATTTACATAAACGTTGAGTATTTAAGAAAAAAGCAATTGATAAGAAAATCACAGATTTTATCTAAAGAAACCTTTGAGCTTAAACTCGTTAAACACTCTCTCGCGTGAGTTTATGCATAAGGTAATTAATGAATGTGCAGACAAATGATAATCTAATTTAATTTATGTCCTATGTATGTAAATATTATATAATATTTTTTTTTTGGTTTCCTAAAAGTTCAGGAAAAACTAGATTGTCAGCTATAAATATTATAATAATATTAAATAAATATTAATTATATAAATTTTAATTAATTTAAAATAATATATTATACAAATAATTAGTTCCGAAGTAATACTTTTGACATTTAAAATTTCATGTTGCTATAATATTTGTTTGAAATAAAATGCATTGAAAACTACAAGTCTGGCAGTTTTATTGATTCGTTGTGTGATTTTAGCAAACATTGTATGTTTTACCAATTTGCAATCTATAGAAATATATTTTATTTGTAAGGTCACTTTGTATGTTATCATATAAGATGATGTCACATCTGATACGAAGGTCAGGCGAGTCTTCTTCAATTATACAAATTCTCTCTAATTTGAGCACAATCCTGTGCTTAAGTGTTTGATATTTGTTTGCTCATGTTTTTTGTTGGTGCCTTTTAAGTGAGGAATTTAGCTAATTTTGCTAATCGCATTGTAAATATGCTGAATTACTAAGCTGATGATACACTATTCTTCATGTCGTTAAGCTTTTAAACAAAAGCCTAAACCTTAAAAAACAAATGAAATCAATTCGAGTGTAAACAAATTCTACAGATATTTTACATGTTTTACATTAATTTCTTATTGACCGCATTTGGCAATAAATGCACAGCAGGTGATTCAAGAAGCATAAGCAGATTAATGAGATCTCAAAGCAAGCAAGTTTCAATATCACACTTTCATCTTTTATTTATGTAAATCAGACAAGGCAGTCAGGCCGCAGATACGTATACATCATAGATTAATATTTTAAAAGCGCATCTAAATCAATAATAAAAAAGAGTTGAACAAAAAGCAAAACAGAGACGGCATAGAGCCAATGCGATAACCCTTTTAAATGCGCTTCTTTGTTCGCAAGCGTCACGCATATCCGCATTCATTGTGTAGGTGATACAAATTTTATACCACGAACGTCGCGACATGAAATTCGTTTGAAAAAACGCTGTGCAGCATTTGCGTCAACTAATAAATTCCCAATCATTAAGCATCTCATTTGCATAAATGTTTGAATGCCAAAGTATTTTATGCAATTTGTCATTCGTTGCTGTTGCTGTTGCTGTTGCTGATTTTGTTGACTTGTGTCTTGCGTCTTGGCCAATGCCAGTTTATGACCTTCTTCCAACAATTAAATGCTTGTCGCTATGTGAGACAGTCTAACTGAACCGACAAGACAAGACGTTCGCTAATGAGCTGAAAAGTGTTTCTTGAAAGCATTTCAATGGCTCCTATTGTGAATATTAAGAGTAGCGGGTGTTAATTATGAAAATTAATTTCGACATTTACAAGTTGAAAATGTTTTCTTGTAAATTTTTTCAATTACTTGTTTTGTTTATTAAATTAGAGCAAATTTAAATGCAGGCACATTATTTTTTGCTTTAATGACTTTCAAACATCCTTGAAATGCAAGGAGCATTGTTGCATGTGTAAACACTAACTCCAGACTATTGTGCAAGTTCCAGTAATGTGGATGTTTATGTCGATTCTGGCCTTGTAGAAATTTAAACGATAGCACCATTAGTATTTGAGCTGTGATTTTGTTATTCTTTTTTAAAAATTTAAAGTTGTGAAATGGAAACGGGAACTGAACAAGTAATATTTAAAAATTGTCAAATGCAAGATATTTGTATTTTGTTAGTAGGGAGAGAAGACAAAGAAATTGTGAATTATCTATAAATTCTTTCAGCATTTAAGAGCTACGATTCCACGATTGCCCCAGATAGGGAAAACAAATATATAAATATATATATTTTTAATCAATTGGCTACCCTATTTGCAGCATTCTGCTGTGCTATCAAAATGAATACATTACATGTTAAAGGCCAAATAAACGAATTATATAGCCTAAAATATGATTTGAAATTTGCTGAGTGATGTTAGATACGTTTTTGTAAGGCATTGAGTGACTTTGCAGTTTTATTTTTTCTATAACATAAACACTTTCAAGTCATTGGAATAAATGGATCAACTAATATGAATTTAATTATTAAAGTAGTTTTTGTGCTATTGTATGTAAAAAGTAGCGGGCTGCTTGCTTTATATTGCTCGGTAGGCATACCAAGTTTCAGTTGAAGTCAGTTCAATCTACAAACATTGCGTTTTACGGAATCAATTCGAAATGTATTCCAAAGTGTTTATACTTTGTGTAATCTCAATAAACTTAATTCGCGCAAGAAACACTGCAACACCCGTCGACTTATTGGCAAAGTTAAGATTGGAGCTAAATTATGAAACGATTTTGCTACTTCAAATGGATGGCGCAGCGTGTTTCGAAGATTTTCAGCTGCAAAATTTAAATATTCCATTCGTGAGTCTCACCGAGCAACAAACATTTTATCTGAAGGAGAACATGAACGACAACATTTTGGCTTTGGTTTGCATGCGTAATGAAATACATATGAAATTGCTGGCAGCGTTGTTCGTTAATTTTGATAATATGCGACAAAGTCCGATTTTATTTATGTTACAAAACTTTACCGAGCCGAAGTTGCTGCGATTGTTCGAGACGTGCTATACGCACAAAATGTTGAATGCTTTGGCGCTGCTCGAAGACTTTCAAGAGACTGATCTGATCTACAGCTATAAAGCATTTCCACGAATACAATTGCTGCGTCGTGCCAGATCAAAGCTAACCCGTTACTATATTCAGCAAATGCGGAACCTTGAAGGACATGCGATAGTCTCATTGCCAGATAAGATAATGCCACGATCCGTTATTTATAATGATAGTCGCACAGGTGAAATGCGCATAACTGGGTACATCGCCAAGCTGGTGGAGACATTTACCACGAAGGTGAATGCCACGCTTAAGATACTTTGGCACCTTGCCAAGCCGGATGAATTATTCCAACAGCAGATCGCCAATCTCACTTACAATGGCACGTTAAACTTGCCGATGTGTATTTTCAATCAGATTTATGACAGACACATGCACCAGCATACGTATCCTTTGGAAGTCGCAAAATGGCATATCATGCTGCCTGTTCGCCAGATGTTGCCTAAATGCGATCTTTACGGCAAAGTCTTTGAACCTGGGATCGGCGAGGTTGCGTATGGTTTTATTTTTATTTTCAGCTTTCTGTTGTACCTCACACGTAGATTGGAGGGTCGTAAGGATAATGCCAGTTCGTATATGTGGATACTCATTAACGAAGTTTTTCCCGCACATATTTCGCAAGTGTTTATCATGTCAAAGAGGCTGACGCCAACGCGCCTTATAGTCTACTCGTTAATGATATGGATTGGCCTTCTACTCAATAACATCTTCATTGCATATCTGAGTACGTTAATGGCGAACCCACCTTTCGGGTCTAATATAGAAACTTTCGATGATTTGAGACGTGCTAAATTGAAGATACTGATCGCCACAGTTGAATTGCCAATACTTTTTCGCGATAAGGGAATGGCCTTTTGGATGGACAATAAGGATGTGTTTAAGCGAGTGCCCTTGTTCAGTGATTTTAATCGTCTACGCGTGGGACTGAATAGTTCCTATGGCTACACAGTGACTACAACGCTTTGGCCGTTGATCGAAATGAAGCAGTCGAGGCTAATGCGTCCGATGTTTCGCATTGCAAAGGATATTTGCTTAAATCCTTTCACTGTTTTTTCATTTCCTTTGGAGAAGAACTCAATATACAAGGAAGTGTTCAATGAGTATCAGCTGCATATCCAAAGTAGCGGCATTCTTCAGCATTGGTATCTAATGACTTATTACGATTTGATTGCTATTGGTCAGTTAACAACTTATGGACAAAAAGACATCCGCAGCAATCTTTATCAAGATGTTGCTTGGTTTGATTTTATTTGGATTTGGGAAATTTTCGCTGGTCTTTCTTGCATAAATTTGTTGGTTTTTTTTTTAGAGCTGCTGTGGTCTCGACTAACTTAAAAATATTGGTTTATATGCATTTACATGGTATTTAAATTAAAATTATTTGCACATGAAACCAACTGTCATAAATATGTTATTAAATCTTAGGATACAAGAAATTATTGAATGCAGCAATGAATGTAATAACCTAATAATAAGGACAAGAAAATATTTTTTATTATTTTGAGAATAATTGCTTAAGTCCCAGAAATTGCTCGCAGTCTCAAATTGTGGCAAGTGTCAGCTTGAATCGTTGTATCAGGCAGAACTTCATGTTGTGCGAAGATGTGAATGCACACACATTTCATTTGCTGAATGTTTAAGCAGTTCCAGCTGTTTATGACAGCATGACCGTGTCATTTGTATTAATTGCTTGGGGAACTTTGATTCAGTGTTTGCGTATGTAATTAGTTGCGAGTCATTGCAGACATGAGTTTGACCATATGTATATAATGCAGTTAATTGCTTTGGTCTTGCCAGTTACAGTTGAACTATTTACGCGCCGAGGCAAAAAAATGCCATATTTGAACGTACGAGTTAATCTGCTTGTGATAATTTTTGTGGGTCTATGCCCAGAACGCGTGAAATTTCACTTGACGGCTGTGGACTTATTAACGAAACTACAAATGGAGTTGAACTACGAAACTCTTTTACTGTTGCAGGCTGAGAATGATGCGTGTTTTCAGCAGCTCCAGCTGCACAATCTAAATGTACCCTATTTCAGCTTAACGCAGAGGCAGGTTTTTTATCTAAAAGAAGATTTTAATAGCAACATCTTGACGGTGGTCTGCATGCGTGGCGAAAGAAATAAAGAACTTCTGGAGGCGCTGTTTGCCGATTTAAATCATATGCGACAAAATCCGATAGTTTTCCTGTTGCATAATTTCACAGAAGCAAAGCTGCTGAAATTGTTCATGTTATGCCGGCAGCAAAAAATCCTAAATGCTTTGGCGTTGCTGGAACCTCATAAAGAGATCGAAGTGGTCTACAGTTATCGTGCATTTCCAAACGTGCAACTGGTGCGTCGCAAATGCTCAGAGCTCATGCCTTACTATGTGTATCAATTGGAAAATCTGGCAGGATATGAAATACGTTCGCTGCCCGATATGATAATGCCACGCTCTGTTTTGTTCACGGACAGTGTCACCGGTGAGACACGTGTAACTGGATATGTTGCCAAGTTGGTGCAAACATTTGTGGGCAAGCTGAATGCTACGCTGATGTTACCCTGGAATCTTATAGAACAAGAGGGAAATTTTCCCCTTATTATTGCCAATCTGACCTTTGATGGTTTTCTAGATTTGCCCATGTGCCTATTTGGAACTAATTTTTTTATGAGCCTTCATGATCTCTCGTATCCATTGGAGACACTTAATTGGCTCATCATGCTCCCTATGGAGTCAGAACTGCCACGATCGGAAGTATTTCTCTTGGCTTATAGTCCGAACTTTTCATTAAAACTACTCGGGCTTTTTGTTGTTCTGACTGTGATGCTGACACTGACACACAAACTAGAGAACCGTGTTGGAAAGTTGAAACATTATGTAATGGCTATTTTCGATGAGCTTTGCCGTTCTCATCTGAATCAAGGGTTAGTCATGTCGAAGAGATTAACACCAACACGCAGAATACTGTATTCGTTGTTGCTGTGGGTTAATCTGCTGATCTGCATTATCTATAATGCCAATCTTAGTATGTTTTTTTTGCAACCACCATCCCAGCCGATAATAAGAAGTTTTAAAGATCTACGACGAGCGAATTTGAAGGTAGTCATCGGTGAAATGGAGGTGACTTCCCTTATTAAAAATAACGGTGAGGCTTTTTGGCTTCAAAATAAGGATGTCTTCAAATCGGTGTCATCTTATATTGAGTATAAAAATTTGCGCAATCTATTTAATACTTCGTATGGCTATACAGTGACCACGTCGGTTTGGCCATTATTCGAACACAAACAATCTGCATTAAGAAGACCGATTTTTCGCCTATCACAGGAGCTGAGTCTCAGTTCTTTTGCGATTCAGTCGCTGCCTTTGGAGCGCAATTCGATCTTCAGGGAGGCATTCAATGACTACATGCTGCGCATCGCAAGTGGTGGCATACTCGAACATTGGTACAGTTTAGTTTATTACGATATGGTCGCTATTGGCGAGTTGGAAACATATAGAGGGATTTATATGAATTTATATCATGATATAATATTAATTGATTTTTATCACATATGGATAATCTATGCAACATTTTCTTTAATAAGTTTATTCGCTTTTATCGGTGAAATTTTATGGTTTCGTATAGCAAATAAAAATTTTAAATAACTAATGCGCGTTCTACATTATAGAATAATTTCTTTATGGTTGTGCACAGGATTATTTCTCATTTCGTTCAAAAAATATATGATTTGCTTGCAATTGAATATTTGCATTAACTTTCAAATAAAATATTTTTCAATTCGATTCACTGGCTGATAGAACGTGTTGTATTGAATATTTGAGGCTAGACTTTATGTATTTGAAATGTACTTCAAAAGTTAATCCCAATTTTCTGCTTTCAAAGTTTTATTTGTCTTCAGGAAACCGAAGAACTGCTCATGTAATTGAGTGCCAAAAGTCATTATGCTATCTTATGTGTACAATGAGTTTTTCAGCATCCAAATATTTCACATTTATTTGTATGGGATGTTTTTTATGTTCTTTAAGCAGAACATTCTATTTACATTATGTTAACTGGAATGTAAGAGTGAGAATTCAAATTATTTTGGAATGTTTGGTTGGAAGTCTGCCTTTTTGTCTGCTGAGCACTCACTTCATAATTATTCGCATAGAAGCACATTGACGTGCGTTGTAACGACGTTTGATTATCCACCAGAGCCATTCGCCAACAAAGCATAGGCTACTTACAACAATCGATGTGCCGAAAAAATACCAAATCCTTAGGAGGTCACCTAATTCTATGGCTGCAGCTACGTCCTCCTCAATGCTAAGATCCTCAAGAGTTGTTTGATTATATTTAACCATATTAAAAAAACTTCGAGAGAGCCAATGCGTTGAGAGACCGGTATCTCTCAGCCGTAAAATATGTCGATTGAAGAGTTCTCGGTAGGGCAACCTTGGACGCAACGGTATGCAGAGCACCATAAAACGGTTCAAACACACTGTATCGGAAAAAAAATAGATGGGCTTTTTGAAAAGTTTCTGTTGCTCCTTGAAAACCATCCAGCGAAGTGTGGTCACAGGATAAATGTAACGTAAGTCAAATTTTTCACGTGTCTTGATGAATTTCATATAGTCAGATAAGATGTTGACACGCTTCTTGTCCAACGAGAGCGAAGAACGATTGATTGCCGATAGTATAATATCGGCCTCGCGTCGAGCGATGAGTATTCTTAAACCGGCGTTCTCGAGGTCCTCGTAATTGCGAATTTCCGGCTGTAGGGGCGGCTGCGCCAAGAGCGCCTGCAGGTAAGCCAGATACATTGTAGTTGTTAATAAACTTGTATAGCACAGCAAACAGCAAATGAATTTCATATTCATGCTCGGATAACTATGGAACGGAAATGATTGGCTCAGCAAACCGCGCAGCACTTTATCGTTCAGCAGCACATTCAGCAGCGACAGTCGGCGCCAGGAGACATCTTGACTGTAGATGAACAATAAAGCGAATATGCACATAAGGCAAAAGATGACGCCAAGTACGTGTATATCCACAATGTATGTGTAAATCTCATCATACGGCAAATTATGTGGTATCGGCATCATAAAACAGTAATCCGTTATTTGATATGGGTAGCTGTGATGAAAGAACTCGATAGACTGCATTACGGTAGTCAAAGCAATGGCAATGTCTAGTGAATTATTGCGCGTTGCATTTTCCAGCACCTCGTAGAAGACTATGTGGCCGAGAATCGGCTCGCCGCGATATTCCAAAGTGGCGTTGTACTTCTCAGCAAATGTGGTCACCAGCAGGCTGACAAAACCGTCCATTTTTAACTCACCGGTTTTCACGTCATAGTACAGCAAGGAGCGCGGCGCCAACTGATCGGCCTCGATGCGTATCGGCATGCCATGCATATTGAGAAACTGTTCGATGAACACCGGCAGATCCGAATGCAAATTCTGCAGCTCATGCAGCTCACCATTTGAAGTAAACTTTCGACATGTGAAGTAGCTGGCCTCTGTCGCGAGCTCCTCGCTGATTATTGCCACATTGTATTCTTCTCTGCGAAAGTATTCGCGGCATATGGCTGACGTGGCATTCTGCGTGCCAAATATGAGGCGTCGTGCATTCTGAAGCATTCGCAAGGACTTTGCATTATGCATGTGCTCCGCTGATCCATGGCAGCATAAGATCAGCACGTCGTCGTTGAGTTTATTATTGTGCAATTTATTGTTAGCACCGATGATTACATAGGCCGTATAGGACACTGCAGTAGTCATTAAATGATTAAAAATGCAGTCATTTGAGGCGCCATAGATGATCACAGTCTCGAATGGTTTCTCTGCTTTTATTTTGGCTATCAAAAGCTGCAAGTTTCGTCTATAGTCCATGTTTACTTGCAAAGGTAGCAGAAATTCATTGGCTCCGACTGTTGGAAAAGTTTCCATGGTGCAGATGTAAAGTAAAAGCACACAACTAACGCACCACATGGACATGGTCAAACTGTTTCTGTTTTGCTGGGACTCCAGTGGCGGCTGTTCTTGTTGCCACTTTTTTTAAAAATCTAACATGAGTTTCGCATGTTTCACTCGCGTTTTTCAGTCATGTTCACTTTGTGGGTATTTATGTATTTTGTTGTTGAATTTATCAAGTATATGTTTAGAGTGTATGTTTTTCGCCTCAAAAAATTCGTTAACATTTTTCGCAATTCGTATGCCTTAAAAATGCATATAAAAAAGTTGAAAAAAAAAAAAATTAAATAAAATACACATATGCATATGTATTTACACGAGGGCAGTTTGATAAATCAGTGACTTTTTCATGTAGTAACTTTCTCAAAAATTTGACAGTAGTCTATTAACATATGTTAGTTGACAGAAGCCGTGTTGCATTTAAAGTAATTACATGGGAAATTCAAAAAGTCACTGACTTATCAAACTGCCCTCGTATATATGAAGTAATGCTTATTTATAGCTTAAACTTGGTTTGCCCTCAGCGTTATTTCTTTTTTTCTCTTATTTGTTTACTCAGTTATTTGCGTATTATCCTGTATAGTATCTTGATGCTGATATTTTTAACCCTAAACTAGTTTCATTTCTTTAGGTTGGTTTAAATTCGATTGAAAGGAAGCTGAGTTACTTGAGTTTTGGAAATGATGATTCCTTTTTCGAAATTTTTCCCATAGCTAGAGAATTATTGAAATCGCTGAAGTAAACCACACTATTGCAACTAATAAACATCATTGGTTTAAAGCCAAAAACATAACGGCTCGCTTTTTCAGGATCTCACAGTTCACACTTTGAGACATTTCACAAAACATTTCACAAAAGTGTGAAAATGTCTATAGATGTATATAAATTTTATTTTTTTTTCTTGTATATATTTCTTTACAGCGATTCCATGTAAGCCAATACACTTAGTGGTTCAAATTGGTTTTTAAAGTAATTAGTTACAAAAACCACCCCATGAATCTCCTCAAGCTGTTACACATGCACATGTACATGAATGGCGTTTCTAAACTGTATGACGAAGTGTTGAACCTAATTAGTTTGCTATTTACAAAGTCCAATGCGTTTTGCTGTCAATAAGTATTCGAGATAAGGCGATATTAATTGCCATGTCAAATTCAGCACCGAGCAGACTACTTGTCACGGTGCAGGCGATAAGCCACCTAACCTGCGGTTAGTCGTGATAATAAACAAAAACGGACAAGTATGCGTTACTTACTTTTCGTCGTGTGCTTGGTGTGTATGGCAATTAGCTCTAAAGGAAACACTTTGCCAGAATTGCTTCAGCGCATCTACGATGAGGAGGCTTACGACACTTTGCTGTATTTGCGACGCCAAAGCCATGATTGCAACTTGGAAAGCTCAAGTTTAGGTGCTTATCTCAGTGTAGCTCTTTTACATCTTACCGAACAAAGAGCATACGACTTGCAGATAGTCTACGGCAGCAGGCTGTTGGCTCTGGTGTGTCTGCCAAGCGAATTCGATGTGGAACTCACGAATGTATTGGCAAGCAACTTACAGCACATGCATCAGGTGCGCGTCGTATTCCTGCTGAAGAGCATGAACCCGTCCCTGCTTGAGGCGATGCGTGTCTATTGCGAGCGGGAGCAAATGGTGAACGTCATTTTTGTCTCAACGGGAGAGAGGATGTGCATCCAAAGGCTCGCAGCATTTCCAAACTTTGATCTCGTGGCAATTAATGTGACATCGAAAGAACATTACTTTTTGCCAGACATATGCCGTAACTTTTTTGGACGAACTTTGCTTACCCTGCCTGACCAGAATGAGCCACGTTCTTTCGTCTATTTGGATGCAGTGACCGGCCAACCAAAATTGAGCGGCTATGTGGGTAAAATGATGCTGCTCTTTGCAGAGCAGTACAATATCACAATATCGTATTTGTATCCATTAGAGCCGAATCAGGTGATGCCTTCCATTGAGGCGCTGAATATGACACGGAACCATTCAATCGACTTGGCCATCAGCCTGATTGGGCACAATGTGCGGGATGAGTTTGGCGAGTTCTCCTATCCTGTCGAGATACTGCGTTGGCTTTGGATGGTGCCATGTGCGCGCGAAGTGCCTTTTAGGGAAATCTTTCGACTTGTGGCTGATTGCCATTTGTTTTTGCTTATTTGGTTTCTCTACATCATTTTTTCTTCGTTTGATACACTGACGGCTTGGCTGTTTCTGCGCGTTTATAAAGACAATCATGCATTGTTCTATGCTGATCTAATGCTAAACGAACGAGTTTTTCCGAGTTTGATTGGTCAAACTTTTAAACTGCAAACATCACTTTTATCGCTTAAGTTTGCATATTTTTTGTTGTTCCTAATTGGTTTGATACTAAATACGCGCTTAAGCGCATTGCTGCAATCGCTGTTGACGAGTCGGCCACAAGAGAAGCCAATTATAAGTTATAGTGACATTGGAAAGGCGAACATAAAACTACTCATAAATCCCGCGGATCTTCGAGTTTTCGATTATTTTTGTGGCGATAACTTTTTAGATGGTTTGCCCGTGAGAAAGGAGTACTTGCCAGGTCAGGCTTATCAAGATCGTCGGCATACCATGAACACCTCATATGCGTACTCAGCGACCTCTACAGTGTGGGCACTCTTCGAACAGCAACAGGAGTTCTTTTCACGTCCACTTTTTTGTGAACCAAGGTCGTTGACCATTAAGAATCAGCTTTTCATGTCGTTTCCTCTACGACTAAATTCTTACTACAAGGCACCTCTAAATCAATACATTCACAGTATAAATGAAATCGGACTCTTGGATTTTTGGCGCAGAGCTACATTCTATGAACTGGTTAATTTGGGCGAAATAAAACTGAAAGATCTAAACCCTTTTCAACGATTTCATAGTTTCGTTGTCGGGGATCTCTACTGGGTATGGCTTATTTTCATTTCAGGAATGTGCTTAGGTTTAATAGTATTAACTTTTGAATTACTTGTGCACTACTTACGCTTGAAGTGGAATAAATAAATTTTTTATCTTATATCACTACAAATGTTGTAGCTATATTGAGTAAGCCCGGAATAAACTAAATTAGAAAGTCTAAATGAAATCTTTCTACTTGTAAAAATTATTTTCGAACGATCGTACATATGGCAGCTATATGTTTAATAAACCGATATTTATCATATTCGGGTGTATGATTGGATATTGCCAAAAAAATTATTAAATCCAAAATTTGGCAATGATATATTAATAAATAAAAGTCGTTCCTATGGCGGCTGTATAAGTTGAATATCGAAAAATAAAAAAAAAAAAAAATAAACTCGTTATGTCTAGGGATTAGGAGAGTCTTCGTGCCAAAGTTGCTGGTGGTACATACAGACGGCCAGATCGACAGACAGACAATTTTTTGGTATAGACTATACAAAAGTATTTGGTTTAAGATTAATTCAAGAATAAAAGCACTTATAACGGCATTCCAAGTGGCATCTACCTTCTTGTAGTCTGCTTTTATCAGCTCAGTTCTGCAAAATTAAAAGAAAACTAGAAAGGCAGGGCTATAGTCGGGCGTAACCGACTATAGAAAACCCTGTACCCAATCCAAAACTGAATATATATTTTTTATTGCATTAATATTTTATATTTATTATGTATGGATATCTCAAGAAAAAAAATTTTTTTTTTTAGCAAAAACCCATTTTTGGCTGATCGTTCCTATGGCAGCTATATGTTATAGTAAACCGATATTTATTATATTCGGGAATATCATTGGATATTACTTAAAATAATTAAATCCAAAATCTGGAAATGATATCTTAATAAACAAAAAAGTTTTTCTCAGTAAATATTGTTTTTCGGCCGATCGTTCCTATGACAGCTATATGATATAGTAAACCGATATTTATTATATTCGGGAATATGATTGGGTATTACTTAAAATAATTAAATCCAAAATTTGGTAACGATATCTTAATAAACAAAAAAGTTTTTCGCAGTAAATGTTGTTTTTCGGCCGATCGTTCCTATGACAGCTATATGATATAGTAAACCGATAGACATAGTATTGGGATATGTAATTGGTCATTAGCTAAAACTTTTAAATCCAAAATTTGGTGAAGATATCTTGAAAAACGAATAGGTTTTTGTTACTAAATGTGGGTTTTCATCCGATCGTTCCTATGACAGCTATATGTTATAGGACGAATATCGAAAAAAAAAAATAAACTTGTTATGCCTATGGATTGAGAGAGTCTTCGTGCAAAATTTGGTGGTTGTAGGTCTCACCGTTTCCGAGATCCGTTTGTTCATACGGACGGACAGACAGACAGACAGACAGACAGACAGACAGACAGACAGACAGACAGACAGACAGACGGACATGGCTAGATCGACTCGCCTTTCGATGCTGATCAAGAATATATATACTTTATGGGGTCTGCCACGCCTCCTTCTGCCTGTTACATACATTTGCACAACTTTAATATACCCTTTACCATTTTTTGGTACAGGGTATAAAAATAAAGCTTCATATTATCAAATATGTTTGATTTTATATTTCTCCGTATGTTGCAATTATGGTATTATGGTCTTATTTGAATTAATTAAAAGTTCATTTAAACATCCCTTCCATGCTAGGCTACTATGGCATTTGTTGCCAAAGAAACTATCTATATTAATAAAAGGGATCAAGGCTCTTTTCGTTTTGTGTAGTGGAGTTGCCGCTTTAGTACAACAATTGTAAGTCATGTAATGGTTTTGTCGCCTTTAATGTGTTTCCGGTGTTTATGCGTAATATCTCCCTCAACTGTTTCGCTATACAAAAATCGGAAAAACGAATAAAGTAGCAGTTATTGCTACCCTCTTTCATTTTGCTCTGAATGTTTTATGTATATATACATATGTAAATATTCGTGTCAGAATGAACACAAACAGAAAAACGAAGCTCATATAGCTTAAAAATGACATAAAATTGATTTTAGCATTACTAACATTTACTTGTCAGATAGGCATTTATTTTACGTAAAAGTATACCTTTAGACATGAAATTAAAGTTAATTTAATAGATATTGTATCCTTACAGTTGTAATGTTTTAATAAATAACCTAAATATGAAAATCTAACATAAAATTATAAATACCTGACACTGGTTTAATGTGCTAATAATATGCGGCCAAAAATATTTATATTTACAGCCGAAATTCCGTAACTTCATTGCTTATAGAAAAAAAAAAAAAACTGCAATTTTTAGAGCTTTTGAAGTATGTAGAAGTTAAAATTTATTGCCACTCGATTCGGATCGAGCTATATAAGTACAAGTGTATTCTTCTATTACATATAAATCTTTTCTTTAGATTTGCATTACCGCAATAAATATGAATTTGACTGCTGTTTATAATTACAAAATATATCAATTATTCTTGGTATAATACTGTTACTAATTTATCATGTTGTCAATATATTGTTTGAATATGGCCTCATTCATTGAAAAGTTGTTATGGCAAGGCCAATAATCTTATGTGCAGGACAATGTGCTTTGATTTGCTACACAACATTTCCTGATATTGATATATTGATCAGTATTTAACAATGGTGTAATATATTTAAGTTAGTTTTTAAATGGTTTAACTTCTGGTATTACATCACAGTTTGAATTCTGGCTTCGTGTTGTGAAAACATGTACTGGATACTTTTGAAAATAATTTTGCCTTTACTTGGCATTGTGATGATGACTTCGGCTTGTGCTGAAGATAAATTACTTGAGAAGTTTCTGTGGCAGGTGCATCTGGAAGAAAGAGTTGAAACTTTAGTGCTTAAGCATCATCCAACGTATCATTGTGAGCTGCAGAATTTAAAACCCGCGGTGCAGTTTCCAACACTACGTTTAACGGAAAACAACGTTGCCTTAAAAGATATGTACAACTCACAAGTATTGATTATGGTTGGCTTGAGTGATTATTTTGATTTGGAACTGATGATGAGTTTACTTAACAATTTGAAACGTTTGCGCAGCGCACGTACCCTATTCCTACTGAACACTTCTGATCCGCAGAGGTTGCTTGAGCAAATACTGGATTTTTGTGATGTCAATCGTTTAACAAATGTGTTGATTGCCAATGGAAGGATTGGAGAGAGTATCGTCTTCTATCGCATTTATCCATTTCCGAGTTACACAGTTCATCAGGTAGATCTTACAAGAAATGGTACCTATTTTCCACAGCATTGGCGAAATTTTGGTGGTAAAATTGCTATTACGCATTCGGATCAAGTAGTACCCTCTTCGTTTGTGTACGTGGATCAGAAAACAAAACAAATTAAGATAAGTGGAATAACGGGAAAACTTTGCGTATATTTTGCCAAATACTACAACATTCAGTTAAAGCTATTGAAACCAATAAGCAATGTATCAGAGGATATATTCACATTAGTGGAATATACTCATGAAAAGAAATTGGATTTTCCAGCCAGCTTTGTTAATTACAACTATATAACAAATCCAAGGACCATGGAATTCTCATACCCATTGTTTTTATCTCAATGGTACGTTACTGTGCCATGTCCAGCTAAGGTTTCGAAATCGGAGGTATATGCAATCGTTTTACTAAGGTGGCGTGTAGTGCTTGTAGTGGTTATTTTCCTTGTGTTATCATTTTTGGAAGCACTTATTGGGAAATTATTTGAAGGGACATTTTCCCTTATGAAAATTTTCTTCAATGTTAACTTACTCCCAGGTATCTTAGGTCAATCATTTTATTTCCGAACTGCAGTTTCAATTGCAGCCTCCAAGCAACTTTGTGTGATAATATTCTTCCTTGGGATGAATTGGAGTATTTGGTACAATACCGAATTGGGCACTTTACTCACAGCTCCACCGAACGCAAGGGAAATAACCACATTAAAAGACCTTAAAGCTGATGGTATGACGATTGTTTTTAGATCAAATTTTTCGAGAGTTTTTATTAACTACAATGGTCCCAATTTTTTTAACGTCACTATTGGAAATCATATATTTCTATATGCAAGTATGATCAACGAATTGGTTTTATCAATGAATACAAGTTTTAGTTATGTGCAGGAAGCTATGTTATCGTCTTTAATTAAAGAACAACAGAGAAGATATGAGATAAAGATATTCTGTGTTTATCCACAAATGGCTTTAACTGGTTTGGTATTGCTTACCGTTGGTCATCAAGAAAACTCTATCTATACAGCGCCAATGGGCAATTTTATTTTAGACTCACTTGCTTATGGCTTACCTCAACAATGGGAACGGGAAGTTTTTCAAGAATTGAGAGTTCTAAAGAGGATTCCTTCGGTCGATTTGTCTAGTTATAAAACCTCATATATATCCATAACCGTATTTGATCTAAATTTAACATGGGCGTTGCTTGGTGTCGGATACAGCATAAGTACTTTAGCCTTTTGCACAGAATTATATATATCGAAAAAATGTTCAGTCAAGTAAAAAAGTATATTTCTACTTTAATACTCTTTTATTCGTTTCTTTTTTTTTTGAAAAGTGTGCTAATGCAGACAATACCTACATGCATGTATGTAGATATTGTGCATAATTCAACTCATCGATGATTCGCGTATGTTGAAGTTATTAACATTTTTTGCGCTACTATCGATTAGTTATTCGTGTCCTGTTAATGAATTACCCACTAGCGCGAGAGATAAGAATTTCAACGCATGTTGCACTTTACTTAATTTGCTAAATTGCATTTTCATTATGTGCTAAGGACGACGAAGCGATGAACTGTATTAAGTGCTGCCGGCTCGAAATAGATGGACATGCTTCGCGTAAATATAATTTTGCTAATATCGCTTGAGATAGCACACCTCAAAGCCAGCACACAGGACTTGGAGCAGCTAGTAATGGATATACACGAGCAGCAAAGAGTCGAAACGCTTTTAGTGCTGCAGCAACAGCAACTGCGAGACTGTCCACTGGACAACACCAAGTTGTCGCTTCCTGTAGTGCGCTTAGCGGCAGACACACAAAACCACCTGGACTACGCCTGGAACAAGGAACTGCTAACGCTGGTCTGTCAAAGGGCCGCCTTCGACATTCAAGTAATGAACGCTTTGGCGAGCAACCTTTCGAACCTGCGCCAAACACGTGTCGTATTCTTTTTGATTGGCGTGCCTAGAGACCATTTGCTCGAGCAGTTGGCCCATTTTTGCGCTGAACAAAGCATGACAAATGTGTTGCTCGTGACAAATCGGCACAACGGAATTGGTCACGCAAACGCTTACCGCCTGCAGCCCTTTCCGAGCGCGCGTATGCGCAGCGTGGTTCTAAACGCTAGTCTAACCTACTTTCCGGTGCAGTGGCGCAACTTTGGAGGCAAGATTGCGCGCACTTTACCCGATCAAGTCGAACCACGCACTCTTTACTATGTGAGTCCGAAAACGGGCAGACTGCAGTTGAGTGGCGTTGTGGGAAAATTGTTTTTGCTCTTTGCAGAGCGGCATAATATAGAATTGGTGTTCTTGGGTGATGTTGGAGTGGGTGAAGTGCGGCATTCGAGTCTTTTGAAAAATCTTACTAAGCAAGGCTTGCTGGATTTTCCGATCACCGTAACCGACATTTCGTTGACTACAGAGGGCATTGATCTAACTCATGTCGTGTTTACCTCCAAGTGGTTTATTATGGTGCCCTGCGCCCGGGAGTTGCCGATCGCTGAGATTTACCATGTGGTGCTCAGCCATAAACTGACCTGGCTTGTGCTGTGTTTATATGTTGGCTTTTCCGTCTTAGAGGCGTTGATTATGCGCATGTTTTGGCAAAGACGGTTGACGCTTGTAGACTTGCTGCTGAACGAGACCACTCTGCCGGGTCTTTTGGGTCAAACATTTAAGCTGGCGGGCAAGGCAACAATTAGTTTGAAACAATTGTACATGCTGATCTTCTTTTTAGGGCTGATTTTGAACACGATGTTCTCTGCTAACCTGCGCACCTTACTGACGAGTCGGCCAATGCAAAAGGAAATCAAATCTTATGAGGATTTGCGGCAGTCTGACTTGAACGTCGTGTTTATTGATGTGGAAAGGACTGAAGTAGCCTCATATCTAGGCAAAGAGTTTTTCGACTATGCGATGCCCCATAAAATCTTTCTTCAAGGAGATTTGTTTAGTAACTTGCGCTTGTCGTTGAATACAAGTTTCGGCTATACAGTCACCTGTGGGCTTTGGGATGTACTCGAGAAGCAGCAGTATTACTTCAAACGTGCGGTCTTCTGCAGCTCTCCAGGCTTGTACATTACGGACTTACTGCTGTTCGCGTGTCCAATTCAGTTGAACTCAGTGTATAAGGAGCCATTTAATCGTTTGATATTGGATCTGAGAGCTGGCGGCTTCATTGAATTTTGGCAAGATGTTTCCTATCAAGAAATGCTTTCGATTAAGAAGTTAAACCTTACAGATCCGCTCAGTACCAAGTTAAATGATGCCATAACTATGGCTGATCTACAGTGGCTGTGGTATTTATTAATTATCGGCTTGGTATTGAGCGCTGGTTCCTTTTTCGTTGAATTGGCTGTTGTACAAGTTTTGAAGTCGTTAAAATTTAGAAAATCCACGCATATCCAATAAATAGCGTTAAGTTTCATATAACAGTTAGTGCCATGTGTTTTAGTATCAGAAAATATTTTTTTTATCTGTTGCTGAAAATTTCGTTAATTATAGCAAAATGTATCTTACATACGAACGAAAAGACTAAAAAAAAAAGAAGAAAAATAAGAAAAAAATCGAAAAAATCAAAGACTATACAAGAAGCACCAGCATTTGTGCATCAGAAAGACCAAGAACATGAACAAGCAGATTAACTAGAGTACGGGAATCATCAAGAGCAAGAGCAACAGGAGAATGAACAGCAGCACCCGATACATGAAATTATTACGTAGTTTAAGTTCAGATTAAATAAAAACATTTCTAAGAATAGATTTTTTAAATTCTGAGTTCTACCTGATAAAACTCTGTGCTCTTACAGTTGTCCTTGGAAATATTCGAAATCCATATTCTGCGGCATCTCATCCGAAACTTTACATTATTATCTTCTTCGCTGTTTACCCCTGAAATTTTAAATATCCCTTTACTTTTTTAAAATTATAATTTTAAAATTATAAGCTTATAAATTATAAGTTAGTATGCATTGTCATATAAAAATACTTTTATTATTTTATTATATTATTGTATCTATATTTATAACCAAGTTCAAATAAAAACATTAAAGTCGCGCTGAACAAACCGATTCCATAAATGAGCCAAACCCAGTAGAGGTCTGCGACATGCGCGCTTTGAAATACGAGTGAACCACTGATGTCCTCGAGCGACATCAATCTGGCCTCGATCATGTCGTAAAATGAATTGTGGTACCAGTAATCGAATATTCCCGATGCATGCAATTGTGCTATGAAAGTGTTTAGGGTCGTCTCGAAAATGGAATTCTTTGGTAACGGCAATGCGTGCAATATGAGTTTGTTGACTGTGACGTTGTTAGATTTCCGAAATAGACGACGTTTGAAGTATTTTTGTTGCATTTCGAAAAGGGACCAATGACTGTTTGTTACAGAATAGGCCAGACTAGTGTTGAGAGCTTGGCGCCGTTGTGTGAACTCAGTCATGTTGTCGGTCACCTCTAGGAGTTCAGCATAATTAGTTGTGAAGTTGGTTTCGGCTAAAACTGACAGCAGATTATAGGCCGAATTATGTATGAGTATATTGATTCTGTGCCGCGCCAAATCTTCAAAGCTCTCGATTTCTGCCTGCTTTGGCGCTTGAGTGAGCATGGCCAGCAAGAAAGCATTGAAACTCGTGTTTAGAGTAATGCCAGCGATAAAAATGAGCATGTCAATCCAGCGATTGATGTAGGTATCATGTCTTTGCTGGGGCATGGACATGCCAATTAGTCCTGCAATTGAGCGTTCATTGACAAGTATGTCAATGAGGAGATGGGAAAACTTTTGTTGATGCTCTACGCGCCACTTTTGCATGGCGCATACCAAATTAAAAACAATTAACAGAGAGAAAAAGCTCAACGTCACCTCTGAACTGAGCAGCATTGTATATATTTCAGAAGCAGGCACAGCTCCCTGAACAGGCAGCATGACAAACCACTCTGAGAGCTCAACGAAACGTGAAAAGTACGAGTTGCTGGCATTCGTTATCATATTCACACATGACATACTGGCAGCTATATCCAAAGTGCCGTCACGGGTCATCGGCAAGAGGTCCGTGAAGAAAATCGATTCGCCAATTTTTGGCGTGCGCACAAATGTAAGTGTGGCATTCAATTTGGCTGCGAATGTTGTCAGCAGTCGACCCACATAGCCGAGCATTTCGATGTCGCCATTCTGCCTACGCACCAGCACCGTCCTTGGCAATAGCTGATCCGGATAGGTAAGCAACGGTCACCCATGCATGTTATGCAATGGCGCCCCAAAAAGCGCAGCGTTCAACTCCTTTGTTTGCAGTCGCATGTTTGTCACTTTGACACTCGGATATGGCTGGTACCCATAGATATGCGTGGTTCTCGAACCATTCCAAGGCAGTATAAGCACATGCAGCATGCTTTTTGCAAAGCAGTAAGCAAAAAAATCATGCAATGATCGAGTTTGCCTCGTTTCGATGACTATGAGGATTTTTGCATTGCGCATGCCATGTAAACTGTCTGCTAACAGATCCAAACCAAGCCTGCTGCCAGTATCTGAAGTCCACAGCAGCACTGCCAGCATTTTGACATTGAATCTTCGGCGTAGTTCTGATTTTGACTTAATCGACACGAGTAGAATGGGTCTTTGCTCCGATCGCAGCACGTATTCCATTTCACTTGAAAGCACACTACTTTTTGTTTCTTGATCGCGCACAAGCAATAAAGTCTCATAATGATAAAAGTCTGCAATTTGTGCAAGAACATCTGCTATGTGAATTTCGTGGCAATAGCTGCCATCTGCCTTGAGTATCGATGCGCCAAGTGCTATGACAAAAGCCGTCAGCATTTTCATTTACTAGCTCAACGTGAAACCAGACGCTAACTGATTGTCTTCGTTAAATTGCCATTAATTGAAGCCGTCATATGAAAGGTAAAACTGTTAAGTTTTATTAATTATAAATTGTTAATGTTGTTTTCTGCAAAACATGACAGCGACAATGGCCAAACGCACGCAAACTCTTTAATGATTTAAAAAAACATACATGAAAATTAGTACATTTAATTTATTATTCTAACAAGATATACATAAATAAGAATACATTATAATTCTACTGTCCTTGTACATTTGCATTTATCAAATGTGTAAATTTGAGGATTTAAAAATTATAGAGTAGGTCACGTCAAGTTGAAATTCCTCTAGAAGTTGGCCACATATCAGAGTTGTTAAATGTGAATAAATTCAAAAATAATACTCACTTTATAAAAGTCATAATACTGTTAACTGGATATACGTATAAATAAAGAGATGAAGGTTATATAGGAATAAAAATATGGTTAATTAAGATTTAAATATTATACATGTCAACAAATGTATACCAAATACCAATTGAGAGTAAAATTGAAGAAACTTATTCGTAAGCCACCATTTAATTAGTATATAACCGACTTGCCGATTGTCCTTTTTCTAATACTGTTGCCAGTGCATATTGATTGATGTGTGCATATCATTTCGACGAAATTATGTGAAATAAATAAAGGTTTCACAAACATTAACAAGCTAAATAAAAAAGTAATATGAATATTTTAACAGCTGAAGCAAGTTGACATTGATATTGGCTGTATTGCGCTCACTCGACTATAGAATACCCTATAGCTGGTAACAATATCTTGAGAAACAAAGAGGTTTTTGTTAGTAATTGTGGTTTTTTGACCGATCGTTCCTATGTTATAGGTTGAATATCAAAAAAACAAAATAAACTCTTTATACCTATGAATTTGGAGAGTCTTCATCAAGAATATATATACTTTACGTGGTCTGCCACGCCTCTTTCTGCCATTTACATATATTTACAAAACACTAATATAACCTTTACCATTTTTTGGTACAGGGTATACAAATATGAGCACACATACTTTTCGAAAAGAAAAACTACAATTGCACTTAGCGAACCAATGCCATATAAGATCCAAATCCAGTAGAGGTCCTTGACGTGAGCGCTTTGAAATGAGTACGCAGTGCTTAAGTCCTTCATGGATGTTAGTCCCACTGTAATCATATCATAAAAGGAATTGTCATACCAAAAATTGAATATGCCAGACGCATGCAGCTGTCCCAGATAAGTGTTCAGTGGCTCTTCGAAGACGGAGTTCTTCTTCAATGGTAAGGCATAAAGCATTAGATTGTTGAAGATTATATTATTGGACATACGGAACAGGTGATGACTGAAATACTTCTGTGTCTTTTTGTAGATGTTCCATTGACTACTCGTTATGGAAAAGGCTGTATTTGTATCCATACTATTACGCCTGCGATCAAACTCGGGCAGGTCATCCAGGACATTGAAAAGCTCATCGTATTTTTTTCTAAATTCCACTCCAACATAGGCATCCAGCATGTTGTATACCGGTCTCTGCATGACTATTTTCAACTTGCGGCTTACCAAGTCGTCAAAGCTCATAATTTCTGGTTCTTTTGGTAAATCTATTAGTGTGGCCAATAGCAAAGTGCTGAAACCCGTACTCAGTGTTAGGCCGGCGATAAAAATGAGTATGTCTAGCCAACGGTTAAAAAAATCCTGTTGTTTTTGTTTGGGCATGCAAATGCCTAACAGACCCGAACATGTCCGTTCATTGATGAAAAAATCGGCTAAGATATTTGAATATGAAGTTTGCTGCTGTTTACTCATTAGCTTCTGTAGTGTGTTGACTAAGTTGAAGATCAATAAAAAGCCAAAAAAGCTATACGTCAGTTCCGTTCTGAGTAACATTGCGTAGATTTTGTGTCCGGGCATATTTTCCGCTACGGGCAGCATGGGGAACCATTTCGATAGCTCAATAAAGCGTGAATAATACTCGAAGTCATCGATTTCATTCAGGCACATTATGCTCACGGGTATATCCAATGTGCCATTATGTACCATTTTAATAAGTTCAGTAAAAAATATTGGCTGGCCGATTTCTGGTTCATGGTGAAATTTGAGTGTGGCATTAATTTTAGCAGCAAATGTAGTCAGCAAGCGACCCACATAGCCCAGCATTTCAATCTCGCCTTTAGAGTTGTAATGCAATATATCTCGGGGTTGTATTTGATCCGGATAAGTGAGTATTGTCAGGCCATAAAAGTTCCTTGTCGGCCTGGCATAAAAACTTGTGTTGCTCCTTATGGGCATACTTTCGATCTCAAAAGCCGGGAAGGCTTTGTAGCGATAGATTCGTCGTATGTTGCCATTATTTAGCGGTAGTATAATCACCTTCAACACTCGTTGCTTATGGCAGAATTCCAAGATTTCCATAATGAAATGCCAGCTTTCAAACTCAATCAAGACAAGCCAACGCATCATTTGCAAATGACTTTTCCGCTTGAAAATTGTGGCTAAAAGCTCTAACTTATTTGCAGGTAAGACGATTACGATCAACGTTTTTATATTACTCTTGGTATTCCTCATATGTTCCGGTGGCAATGTGAACAGAAGCTGGGGTTCTTCTTGACCTTTAAATAGTGTAGGTATATCAGCTATCTTTAAAGTATTCTGAAAAAATTTCGTATTGAGTATGATTAAAATAGTTTGATATGCGTATTCCTTTTTAATATTCTCCAAAACAATTGAAACACTTTTTGTCATTTTTTCTGACAATTCATTGTGTGATATGATGTTATGGCTTTGCGTCAGTAATATGCACTCCGAAATTACCATCAATATAATACCAACGGTTAGCATTTCGTATCTAATCACTTTTCGCGGTGCATACGTTTTCACCGAGCTTGGCGCCGTTAATGGCAGACGCTTGTTTTCAAATGACATTTATATATATCGACATGTCTAAGTTGTTGCCTCTTTGCATTATTGATACAGGACATAATCATATAATCAAACGTATTTTCATCACAAGCATTTTCAATTTATGGCTTGATACATTTACATATAAAAATTTCTAATATACGTATGGGTAATTTTCAAAGTTTTTGCTACATGTGTTGGAAAATTACTTTGCCAAGTACTCGTGCATGTAAGTTTCTTGGCAGTTAGTTTTCTATTCAAAATATGACCCACGTTAAGCAATGACAAATAAAATATTTTTTATTTATGTGCATGCGTATGTTGTTACTTTATTTGTTGCTATTATTCCCGATGATACTTAATGGTAGACTTTTATTATGAAATATAACATGAACATTAAATGCTATACGTATGTAAATGCAGATAATGTTAGGCGTAGCATAGTTATTAGAGTGACATGCAAAGTTGATTTCCGAAGTCTGATTAACTGGGACTTAATTCTTGTCCAATTATTTTCTTGTTCATGATTTCTGTACTTATGATATCGTCATTGATAACGTTCTTCGTATAAACAATATATAGTAATAAATAAAAAATAAATAAACTAAATAAAAAAGACATTCAATTATGTAGGCAAGCAGACGATCGTTACAAGCCATTATAGTTTCCGGCTCTATATTTCTTGCTATTAAGCTTCGCATTCATGCTTCAGATATTGAAATCGACATACAAAATGATCCAATATTTTTTTTTCAAATAGTTCACTTGTGCTTTCCCAACTTTCATAAATTTATTGTACTATATGTGAATTAAATTATTTTATTAATAATAATTTATAAAGTTTTTGTTTTAGTTTAATATGTTCAATCTTTAGGCATATCTACATAATTTGATTGCTCACCGTGGATAGATGCACTAATAACGATGCTATAAAAATTAATTAATACAGTGAAAAAGATCTTACTGAATAATATGCAAATATGAAAAATTTAACCCAGCTTCATTTATCAAAGAGAATTTTATTAATTTCTGAACTGCTGATATAATAAATTTAGTAAAATTAATTTTAGTTTTTATTTAGCCGCATAAGCCTTTTGATATTTATTTACTCGTACTCTTATATGTTATGTTATTTTATGTGTTATCATTTTTTGTTTTCAGCTGAGATCTACGCAAACAAATTATAGCGATTGTAGTCTCAGTTTGCTTCCACTTTGTTTCAGTAGTTTTATTTTGGATTTAGGTAATGCTGTTTTGTCAGCACACTCGCCAGACGGCATTCAAATTGAGAGTGAAACAATTTCCGGCATACAATGAACAAAAATAACAACAATGGCAGCAACAACAAGAGCACATAAAGATGCACGCAAAACCTGAATTTAACGATGATCAACGACAATTTCAGATCTCAACGATGAACTGCGAATTTTTCCGGCAATTTCACCCAAAAAAACAAAAACAAAATAAACCAAAAAAAAAAAAAAAAAAAAAAATTGGAAAAACAAAATTCAAACGAAAACGAAAGCAAAATGAAATATGTGTAGTTAAAAACCCAGAGTCGTCGACTCTCTTAGGAGCAGTGTTGAAGCGAAGGCAAGCGTGTCAAGCAGCTTGTTAATGAAAATAACAAAAAGGAGAGTAAAGCTTGAAGTTTATGCTGGCGCTTAATTTCAGTGCAAGTGCCACGAATTTATGCAAAAAGGTGTATTTCATTTAGTCGCGTTGCTCTGCACTTGAGCCAGGCAGAGATGAATGCATGCATGCATGCAGGCAGAAACATGAACAAACACACAGCCAACATTTAAGCAAAGTCACAGTTTCAATGCGAGTTGGGAACACATCACATTTCAATATTTTCCAAACAAGTAAATCCAAATATCGTAAATTCTTGTGTGTGGCGTTGCTCTTTTAATTTATGCATTAGAAATGATAAGAAATATTTTCTTTCGACGTGAAAAATAAAATAGCTTCCAATCTAACGAAATGAAGTTGGCATATTGTCGATGACCTTGAGAAATTTTAAAAACCTTTCACTAAACAAATACTTTCTGACTCTTCGTGTGCCCTCTGCAGAGAGTGTTGCACTCAAATTATTTTTAATTCATGGCTTCCTACAATTAATAAAACGTATTATCTTTGAATGATACATATCGCTGCTATATATAGAACACACTATTTTATCTATTTAATCAATCTCAAAATTTTACTATAAATTAAAAAAGCTTCAAATATACATATATTTTACAATGTAAATAGAAATACCTAATTTTATTATTCGGTATAGATTGAAAGAGTGAACAACAATGTATTGTTCAGTTCAGTGGCTTCTATTCTTTGGAAGCATTTCAGCTTCAGTCGGTATAATTCCTATGAAATACGAGCTGGAAGAACTCATTTTAAGTATACATCAACAACAACCGATTGAGACTCTCCTGGTTATGCACAGAGCCACGCATAATTGTGTGTGTACGGATTTGACTTTGACTTTGCCAACCCTACGTTTTACTGAAAATAAGACGATCTACATGAAAAAAATCTACAACAGTAATGTTATGACTATTGTTTGTCTAACCGATGATTTTGATCTGGGACTCATCGATGCTCTGGCAAGCAATCTACAAGGTATGCGACAAACTCGTATTATATTCATACAACAATTCAAAAAACCAAAATCGACGTTGAAAGCTCTAATGAAATTTGCCGACAAACTTCATTTGACAAATGTGCTCATAGTTCGGTTCAGTGATTCGACGTCTATCAAGGAATATTACCGATTGTATCCTTTTCCAAATTACAACATACGATCGATAAAACTTACGGAAAATGAACCTTTTTTCCCAGAACACTGGCGAAATTTTAGTGGAAAAATAGCAAAAACATTACCAGATCAAAATGAACCACGAAGCATGCTTTATTTGGATCCCAAAACAGGAGAAACACACATATCGGGTTTATGTGGAAAACTTATAACAAATTTCGCTGAGATATTTAATTTAAAGATAAAATTTTTACATCCCGTTGTATTTGGAGAACCTATCAATCATAATGTATTAGCCAATATGACTTTAAGAGGACTTTTAGATTTTCCAATGAGTGTTCACATACTATTCAATACTGTTGACTTTTCTTCATATCCATTGGGGATTTCCTACTGGACGATCATAGTGCCTTGTCAACAGCAAATTTTATTTTCTGATATTTATATAAATTTTATTACTCTGGAATCCATATGGTTGATTATAATTTCATATTTTCTAATATCGCTTTTGGATAAAATTATTGAAAGATTGTTTTGGCAACGTTACAGGACACAAAATTCATTTGAATATTTGAATTTTTTTATTAATGGAAAAATATTTCTGGGAATTATGGGTAAACCGTTTAAACAGCACAAAATGGCAACTCTTTCGATGAAACAGATTTATATAATGGTTTTTTTTACTCAACTTATACTAGGTACAATACATACTGCAGAAATGAGATCATTTCTAATGAATCTGAAATACAAACCAGGTATAAATACTTTTGACGAACTACGGGATTCTGGTATGCCTATAATGCTTGACAGCAAAAACTATGATATAGCAAAACGAAATCTTGAAATTGGCTTAATTAATATAATAGACGCGAATGCAGTTTTTCTAGATACGAAATTACACGTCGCAATGCAAAACTCAATGAATCATAGCAGAGGTATCACGATGACAGGTCTAAAGTGGGATTTTTATAACAGGAAGCAGAAGTTCCTTAACCAAAAGCTTTTCTGTAATCCATCAAAGTTAAATATAAATCCATTTTTATTGGACAGTATACCACTGCAGGATAATTCCATCTACAGAGTGCCATTGGATTGGTTCATATCTATTTTAAAAGAAACCGGACATCTTGAGTTCTGGATTCAACAATCGTTTTATGAAATGTTATCTTTAGGCAGAATAACAATAAGCCGTCAAATACTTAATAAGCTTGAATCGATTTCTGTTGGAGATATTACTGTAATATGGATTATTTTGATTGGTGGTTTGGTAGCAGGCTTACTAGTTTTTTTGTGTGAGTTATATTTAAGTCAATTCTCACCGTTTTAATACATGTTAATTTTTTTAAATATATAATATGAATATAATGCATTATTATGTGTATAATCAATAAATGTCAGCAATTAGTAATTTTTGTTTTATTGATTTATTTGGTTTCATAGTAACATTCAAATTCAACTTTAAACATGTTGAGTAAGTAACACAAAACAGTTTAGAATGCACATATGTGCTTTGTTTTGTCTCTGATAAACTTTTTAAGCACATATTTGATTCGGTGAAAATTTTGAAATACTATTAATGCTCAGAATTAGAGTATGGCATTTATTAAAAAAAATATATATATATTATACAAGTATACCGGAAAGAGGCGCTTGCAATATTGCTGATCTGTTTGAATGCAGACATATGTAAGCCTAAAAGGATTTCATTATGTTGTATGTCATATGCATGTTTTATATAAAAACAGTTTTTTTTTAAAGTGCTGGCAAACTGTTTATTTATTTGGAAGTATATTGAACGCAGTTGTTGGTTTTACCAGCTGTGGAGGTTGCTACCAACGAGCTAATCAGCTGTGTGTCAAACGAAATAAAAACAAAACAAAAAAATGTATAATAGCTTTAGTTGCTTTATTCAACTAAATCATGGGTTTTTAATGCATGATGTAAAAGTAAAATCTGTCCAGTGCAGCAACGTCAATGCAGCTGAAGGTCTGTTGTATTACATATTGTAGTATATTTTATATATAAATAATTTATTTATTTTTTTTCTGGTTTTACTGTGACATTAGACGACATTAATCCTTGTCTTGGACGTGTATCGCCAAATGGAGTCCACGACTGCCAATTTCTGCGCGAGTCTAGGCCGGCATCGTTTGTAATTGACATTTGAGCGAAAGTGGTTGTTACGTTGCAACCGGTTGCAGGTATTGGCTGCTGTTGTTTTTGTAATTATTTTTAGTGATTTTAAGTGCTGTACGCATGTCATAAATTAGTGCGACTATCGCAAGTCTCTATCGAGCGACGCACACCATGCAGCGCCGAAGCGTTTAATTGTTTTACTTGTCAGCTGGCGCAAATGAATTTTTTATGCGTAAATTAGTTAATTGCCACGGCGGTGCTGTTTTTTTTTTTTTTTTTCTACCTCTGCTGCTTTTTATTTATTTTTCTTTCAGGCCTGTGGCGTTGTAGACATCGCTTTTGGTCACTTAAGCTAAGCTGTTTTTGTTATTGTTGGTCTTATTTTTTTTTGTGCCTATCCTTGAATGGTGTGGAACAGTTTCAATGCTTTGTAGCAATTTGTCACGTTTAATGTGATTTTTAGCGCATAAGTCGTCTGTGCGCTTTGAAGTTTCTTTACACATCATAGCCAAGTTGCAGGTGCATTTTTGCTACACACCTTTCTGCTAAGCTTTGTTTGTTAAACCTTCCATGACAAGTGTGATGAAGTATTGCTTTAGTTATTTGGCAATCGAATGTTTACAAATTGGAAATAAAATATTCAAAAATTTTTTCAAAATTAATTCGTAAAAATTTGGTTTCTTTACAATTTAAAAAGGATCAAACGTTTGTGTCTAGGTAACATTGTCGATGTCACATTTAAAAAATAAACTATAATAATTCAAAAGGCAACTTGAGCATCCCATTGTCTTAAAGTGTTTATACAGACAACTTGCTAACAAAAAAAAAAAAAAAAAAACTAAAATAAAATAAAATAATTATAATTCGTAATATAAGCAGCCCAAGCAGCTATCGAAGGTAAAATTTATGTAGTTTGGGAAAATTCCACGACTCAGTTACAATTCAGAGTCGGATTTTCTGGCACTGAGCATTAGAAATTTTATGGCAATTATGACTTTTCGGTGAAATCGAACTTCCGTTTTTGTTTTCTAATTCATTGTGTATTTAATTTTTTGTAAGTTAACCTTCTCATTCTGTGTGCTTTTCGTTTTTCACATCCGCACGTATATGCCAGCCGATCATTAGAAGCAACGCCCTAAATATTTACCATGCACGTACATTGGCAATTAACACTTTTTCTGAAGGTTTTCGCAAATCTGCGTTCTCATATGCTACATGCGATTATTCACAGTGGATTACAATTTATTTGAACCGGTTCTTGCTTCAAAATTCATCCTTTGTTGGATAACAACGTACGAAAATGCATCATGCATTTATATCATTTAAGAAAGATTCCCAATAATCATAATTCTCAAGGTCGTTGTGTTGAAAACACTAAATCATGCAATGAAACATGCATGACGAAGTCTTAAATCATTTGGAATGTAGAGAAAGTGGGAGTACATTTATACACATCGTTTTGTGATCTTTTTTTTTCGAATTATGTTCGTTGATAAAGTGAATAGAAATTTATATTAAAATATTCTTCATATATACATATTATGGATGTGATATTGTGGCAAGTACACTTTACACACATTCTGAGAGAGTTAGGCTTTGGGGGTCTGTTGTGCGGTTGTGCCCATGACCGGTTCGATGACTGGTTCGAATGAGCCATGAGTCACTGTATTTTGCATTTAATGACTGCCTTTCTTGCACTCTTCAATTTCGTTAACATTTTTTTTGCGTAGTATATGCACAACCTTTCTCTGTTGAATGTTGGCAATTATTTCAGTATGCTCCAAACAAAAAAACAACAACACTACAATCAAAAGAAAAAAATCTTTTGTTTTCCGCACTCTTGATTGCTTCTGGCGTATTTTTTGATTGAGGCATGACTTGTTTTTGTTTGCCTCTGCTGTTGTTTGTTATGTCCATACTTGTACGTATCCACATATGTATGTGTATGTGTTTGCTGAAAATTAGAAATAAAAAATTAATAAATAAAAAACAATCCGTTTTGTCGGCTTAAGCCAATATGATTCGCGTCGTAGAGTAAATGAAGTGCGATTGCCGCCTTGCGTTACTCGAATTTTAGCGCTTAGGGCTTTTTTTTCATGTTTTTGTATTTTAATATGTAAACTTTTAATTATTTGTTGCTTGAAACCAAATCTAGATACATATGTAAATGGATAAATTATATGTATCTGCCGGCATTTTTTCTGTGAATTATTGTCCATCAGTCTGTCCATCTGTCGGTGTGTATGTCCAAGTTTCCATTAATATCGGGTTAACGAGATCATCGAAAGTAAAACGTATGTTTGTACACATGTATTTTCAACTTTTTGTGCCCAATGCAGATTCACTTTCGTTTTTACGCACGCAACTTAACATTGATTGAGAATACTTGAAACAGGTTTTTTTTTCTGCCCTCTGCCAGTACTGTTACAGTTTTCGACTTTTAATGCTCGCATTGTGTACAAAAAAAAAAAAAAAAAAGGAAGCAAAATGAAGTGCTTGCAAAAACGTAGACTAACAGTGAACACCACCAACGTCATATATATACATATATATGTAGATACATATATGTAAATATATACAACTTCAACACTGACACTGATAACGAATCCAATAAAGAAAAAAAAAAAAAACGTAGCTAAGCAAAAAAAACAAAAAAAAAAAAAAAGAAATAAAATGTTTAAACCCAACTGTGACGCCGACTGCTGTTATTGTTGCTGTTTCTGTTGCTGTCGTGTGGTCGCTCGTCTGTGGCTCTGCATTTTTTGGCTTTCATTCGTTCGCCACCCGACGACGGCGACCAGACTTGGCTGAGTTTTTGACTTTTATGAATTCAGTTGTACAACAACCTCAACGTCGTTCGGTCGCGAATTTTCATAGCGCTTCGTTCGTTTGTTAGCAACATAAAAACATTTGTGAGCTTCGTTTTGACTCCTCAGTTGTCGCGTGTCTTGTGGCTACGAAGGATATTATCTCGTGCTCGTGCGTCTGCTTGAACGTTGAGATTCCAGCAAAAGTGAGTGTGTACCAGTGTGTACGTGTGCATGTTGTGTCGAATGAAAGTGAAACTCCGCCACAGCCGCATCGGTGACAATAACAGCAACAATATCAGCTAAAACAGCAACAACTCTTTGCGCATCTTTTGGTATTTTTGCTGGCATGTAGCTGCATTTTTATTGTGTTGCATTACTTAAACGTTTAAAATTTCACAGAAATATTGCAATGCAAAAGTGAAAATAATTATTTTAATTGAAAAAGTGCTGCTATTTTTTTTTTTTGTTTTTGTTTTTTTTTTTTTTTTATGTTTGTCCATGCTATATAATAAATTGCTTGCTCTTTTTCACCGATAGTTGCATTTTGAACGGATTTGATTTTCTAACCGCACGCACATCCTTTTGCACGGAACATGAGGATTGTATACCTGCTGGTAAGTTAAAATATTTATTTATATGCAAATAAAAATTATTGAAAATAATCAATGCAGAACATGCGTTACCATTGCCTATACTATTTATAAATGCCCCCAAGAATTATATGAACTAATGCAGATAAGTGGTTTTTACTGTATAGATTTGTACGTAAATACTACGGAAAGAAAGTAATGATCATTGACTAGTTTATACTCCCATATACCTGTTTTTTATATTTTTCATTAATTCACTAAATATAAAAATGCAGAGAAAGGTAATTGACGAGCTTTTTGCTATGTCAAAATGGTCCCAATTGAGTTGCTATTGCTCCTAGACTGCTCTCGTCTTTGTTTTACAGAATCGAATGCAGATTGTCGTGGGTTGCTAAACAGACAGATTCACATATTCAAGATAGATTGCCTTGTTTACTTAAACTCCTTGGTGACGGCCAACTTCATTGTTCTTCAATGAACACATCTTGGCCAACTATTAATATTTTGTGGTTCTAAAAACCAACAGGGTATAAGGCTAAGGCACTAAACTTGGGTTTGATAAAATCATTTCAATCTAGATTATATTTGCCTGAAACTAATTTTACTAAACCAGTTGATCATAAATTATTTGCTTTATGCAAGTTTTCCGGATTATATAAGAAATCCAAGGAAAATAGTTATTTGGAGTTGCAAAAGCGGAAATTTTACTAATGATGTGAAGCTGACGCATTTAATTGATTTGCATTTGCTATTATTGTTGTTATTTTTTTTATATTAATATTTGATTGATTGAAGTTTTACTTCAGCCATACGAATTTTTATGACATGTTTAGTTTCTCGTATAAATTGGTAGCTGAAACTTTTTTGTACCAATGTAAATTACAGTTAGGTATTCAAAGTTCATTAACTTGCAAGAGTTAAGATTTGGTCACTGCAGTCGCTGCAGTTTGCCATGAAGACTTAAAGGGCCATTAATTGGGTATTCAAATGCCGAATATTGTGTAAAAATACTTATTACAAATGGCACAAGTTTACCTTGTCTAAAAATACGTCTTCTTTCAAATCAGGCAAGTTTTAGAAAAGATACTTGAGTTTTTTTTATTTCTTTATTTTTTTTATTTTTTGTTTTGTATTATTCAAAACACGTTTAGGCAACTTAGGATATGTGTATTTACAAGAGTAGGCTTGTTGGCTTTCTTAACCGCAGACTTATTACATAAATTTGGCATACAACAAAAACGAATAAAAGACAAATAAGAGTTTTTGAAAAAAAAAAAAAAAAAAACAACACGACAACACTTACTCATATACGCGGAGGTCAACATTGTGTCAAACCGTATGCGCCGCAATATTTGTTTGTGCGTACCAAGTCAACAAATGCAGACACTTACTCGCACACTGACCTACCTGCACAATGCGGTGTGCCGAAACAAAACAGTTAACATGTAGCACATATGGTACATACATGTGCCACACGAGCATGTGAGAGGGGCTCTTCAAATGCCAAATTACTTAAGACAAAGTGCCTGACTTTGATAAATTATGCCATTAAAGTAATGTTACATGGCAACCACTTTTGGACCAAACTAAAAATAGAAAATTCAAATTCGAGCCCCTGCATGCGCTTGTGACAGCTCAGGTGTTAAAAGTCTTCCGGTTGCCTGCACAATCAGCCACAAGCGGACACTAACATATGAACATACATACGCACCTAGGTGACAAAAACTCATACATCTATAGATACAAAACAAAAACAATTACGAATAAAACCAAAAGAGGTCAAAAGTTTTTGTTTGTTTATGTTCCCTGCAAAAATTCGCAACTTCACTACGCAATAAATAATAAATTATAATTAACCATGTAATAAATTAAAAAATGAGCGGAGTGTTTTGGACGCTGTGTGTTGTGTGTTCTATGCCAAGCTGAGTTCAGTCTTACAAAGTTCAGTCCTAATCAAGAGGCATACCAGCATAGTGCTCACTAATTTTCTAAGGTATGCTGCTGCTTTTTTGTCTGTCCTCTTTAATTGAATTTTGAATTTTGCATAGTTTTTTTTTTTTTTTTCTTATAACTGTTAATATGCTTAGCACGAGGTACGGGGCATTGGCTGTAATGCAGGTGCAGTGTAACAAAATCAGCAGCATCAGCCGCAGCGTCTTCTGTTAGCGAAGCTTCAATGCTGATGCTCACCGACTACATGGCCTCAATTTACTTCACAATAAAAAAAAATTGAAGAAGAAAAAGAAGAAGAAGAAACCAGTCGTTATTGTTGTTGTGCCTTTTGAATGGTTCAACTGCCTTTCAAAGCTGCAAGCAGTGCAAAATATTTGAAAAGTTGAAGGCCAAACGTGCACGAAGCGAAAATCGAACGCATAAAAATCAAAGCAAACGCAACATCATCGTAACGAATGATGCGCGAAATTACAAGGAAAACAAAAAAAAAAAAAAAAAAAATTTAAATAAACAAAAAAAAAACAACAATATGCTTTTGTTGTCGCACTGTGTGAAACGAGATCAAAATCACACATAAAATGTTTTTGTAACCTTTAAAGCGAATGTTTAATTTATTTTGCAATTGATTGAAGTCTTTTGCCTTTTACCTGCTGGTATAAAAAAAAAAAAAGAAAGAAAAAAATTACAATCAAAAAATTGTTGCTAAGCTGCGGCTTTTGTTGTTTGCCTCGGTTAATTGGCCCAAAAAGCTTTTTGGCACACGCTTTTCATTTCAGTTCTTTGCTCGCATTAAAGTTGAAAATTCAAAGAAAACTTTTTTAATTTCTCCTGTTCTAAGCTGCGGCGATTGTGTGGATTTCACAGCAATTAATATAGAAGAAAAAAATTTTTTTAATCGAATACATTTTGCCGATACATTTCAATAAAGCCAATGAAACAATTTACAAGAAGTTTTAGATTATAAAAAAGAAATTTTACAAATCGAAATCAAATCATTTGAACTCAGTCACATATCATAATTTTGATTTGAATTTTTGTCTGGGCAGCTGTGATTTACTCATGAATGTTCTGGCATAACTCTTAGACAAATGTCAATTGTTCGTTATGGCACCAATCTTTCAGAAAGACTGAAGACTTACAGAAGAATAAGTAGAAACTTCTACAAAATATACAGTACACACACGCATTCATAAAACATAAAGCTTTTTTATTTTTGACGCTAATTAATTGTGATAGAACATATGTGAGTAGGTACGCATCAGTAGAATTAGTTTTAGTTGCCTATTAATAGTTAAGTCTTAATTTTATTTATTTATTTGTTTATTAATTTTATTTTTAGTTTCTATTTTTGTTTGAAGTAAATATACAAATTTCTACTTGCTGCTCAGGTGCGGCATGCTGAGCTCTGTGGCATGAATTGTATTATCATTTATTTGCTGCTGCTTTTATTTGGCTTTGGGCCTTGTATTTCGATTGTAGTTGTTGTTGTTGTCTGTTGCTTACTTTGGAGTGTTTTCATTTTCTACTTTGGCTTGTACTTCTAATTGTTGTTGTAGTTGCGTACATTAATATGCCAAACACATGCAAACTGGCAATTTGTAAATTGCATATTGAATCTTTCGTTTGTGCCTCGTAGAAAGTTGTCTAGTTGACATTTTTCAGCAGTTGTGCCCAGCAGAGCTAATTTAAGTATATAAGTTTTTATTTTTATTTATTTCCAATAAATATAAGTTTCATTAGCTTTTATTACGTCGATTGCATAATTTTTAACAGCTTTATTAACTAAGCCGGTGCCGATCCTTTTTGGTAAAGTTCATAAATCAAAGTGAATATCACATAAGACAAGACAACACAACAGCACATCGCTGTGAAATTAACAAAGCTGCGGCAAACATTTTTTTTAAAAAGCATTCAACAAGAAATAAATCAAGCAAAACAGCCGAAGAAGACCAAAAAGTCGATAAGTTAGGTTAAAGCTTTGCCAGCAAGGAATGCCTTTCACTTCTGCAGGCGGCAATGGCGATTGTGGCTAAAGCGAAAAAAAAGAAAAACGAAAATCGAACAACGACCAACGAAAAGCGAAAAATTATTTCGAAATTGAAAGATGTGCCCGCGTGTTGGACACACGTTTGCTAAGCTGCAGAAGGCATGCGGTGCATCTTTCTCAGCGCAACGCAGTGCAGTGCAGCAGCAGAAATGGTCATTTACGCGCTTCTACGTTTATCGGCAATGCGAGATCTTGTTGTTCGCTTTTCCGTATGTCGCCTGTATTTTGTGAGTCATCTATTTTTTGTTTTTTTTTTTTTTTATGTGCTGACAACAAGGAAGTGCTACTCTGCTCCGCTCCGTTGTCTGTTGCATTTACCATGGCTTAACATAATTTCTGTTGAGCGTGTTCAACAGCACTAATGACAGCATCGGACGCTTGCATATACTATATGGCATCGTTTATTGTTGGTTCATACATCCAGCCATGCCTCCATCCCTCCTTACCGCCGTCCATCCATCCATGCAAGCAGTCGCACAATCGTTAAATCGTTTATATGGCATGTTGCCGCCTGCACCATTACACAGTTAAATTAATTGCGAGTATTGCCGAAATGTCTCGCATGTGGTTTGCATGTCTGCGAAATTGGTTTGTGCGCTTGCTTTGGCTTTGGCTTCGGCTTCGGCTTCGACTCCGTTAAGTTGCCACTCGAGTCGAGCAACAGGTTCATACGCTTTATGTGCTCAAAGCGTGTCACATTCACTTTGACGCGTCTGCAGTGAATATTTATGGTTTTTAATTTTTTGACTGCCTGCTCATATTCGGATTCAGATTCGGATTCGTATTCGTTGCTCTTTGATTGAACATGCATAATCAAAGCGAAACTCGTTTTAACATTAGTTGATGCTGCTGATGCTGTGACGGCGGCTGCTATTCGTTTTTGTTAGTTATTATCTACTGTTTTTTTTTTTTTTTAAATTTTTTTTTTGTTTTGATTTGTTTTCTTTTATTGTATTACATGAGTTTTTGTTTTTGATTTTTTAATTTTTAATTTTTATTGCAGCGTTGATGAGGT